>JAEIFU010001680.1:0-61194 GCA_018904235.1 Lordiphosa stackelbergi | reverse complement strand
GCCGAGTGTTGTGGCTCTCGAACCACAACATATTATTAATAATATATTTTATCTATCATTGGATTGCATATAAGCGACAATTTGTTCTTAGAAGACAGGTAAATAAAAGTTGTCGATCAAACGGATTGAAAAAATCGCGAATTTAAAATAAGTTCAGATTATCGTGAGGATTAATGGCAATGTGGCAATGAGTAAGGGTCATTTCTTCGTTTTGTTTTTAAAATTGTAAATGGGGCGTAGCAACGCACGCCGGGTACCTCCGCAAGGTTTTCACCAAATTGTTCTCCGCTGAAGAAATAAATACTCGTATGCCCAAGATCAAAATCTTGGTATTTGACGCTGTCGTCAATATCCAAACGATTTTTTGTACTTGATGCATTTTAAATTGTTCAAATAACGTTGGTATCGCTTATCGATATTGTGTTACAAAGTCGGCTATTGGCCATTGAAACTAGGAAAAATTCAAGACTTCAGCGTTCAAATATATTTTGAACACAGTAGCTTTTGTTTTTACACACATTTCTCAATTTAGTTTTGACTGGTTGTGAAAAGTCCCAATTGAAAATTCAATTGAAGTAAAAATCCCCAATTGAATTTTGGCTGGTTGTGAAAAGTCCCAATTGAAAATTTAATGTATGGGAAATTTCTCAATTAAATTTTGGCTGGTATCAAAAATCCCAATTGAAAATTTATTTAAGGGAAATTTCTCAATTAAAAATTGGCTGGAAGGAAATATGCCAAGCTAAATTTTAATGGAAGGGAAATAAATAAATGAAATTCGCTGGCACTTGACTGGGTTCAAGTGCCATTAATAATTGACTTAAAGCAGACTTTCAACCTGAATTCTAAATTTTAGTGAAAATATTCAATTAAAATTTAATTGAATTTAAGTACTTAAGACTGTGAGAATAAATATGTGTGTGAGAATGAGTATGACTTTACGGATTAGTATGAGTTTAATTTCTTTTACAATTATGAATTTTACCTAAAATTCCTCACCCAACTCAACATAGCCTTGACCAACCGCCACAAAGTATGCAAAAACTTTCGCTACAAAATGAATAATGTTTGACACACACACAAAAAAGTGAAAATAATTGCCATATTTTCCACTAAGATTTATGGTTGCGCCAACCCCGAACTAACTTTGAATCAATTTTAAATAGCTGCAAAATGGGGCGTAACTAATACCCCAGGACTCTGTTCCACCCGCCCGTGCGTCCTATCCATATGGCTCTTATAATTTAGCATGTAATTTTCATTTACCTTTTTTTTTTTTGCTCGTAATTTATTGTCAACCCACACAAGGCAGAGACACACCTTTCTGTGTCCTGGCCCAGGAATGTGCTCTACCTGGCCCTGGCCATATTCGTAGGCGTTGTAAAAGGTTTCGTTGCGCTTGGCCAACCACGTTCCCTGGCACACTTTCACCTTTCCCCGCAAATTTGCCGCCTTAATGCATTTGGCAGTTCCTCCCCTTGTGCCTTGGACTAATTTGGGTTGCATTGTTGCAAAAGCAGCCGCAGCCACAGCAGCTGATGCTTCCACGTGGCCTTGGCACGGGTCCAGCTCCCGTTAGTCCGACATTCTCAATTGATATTGCGTGGGGGTTGTGGGCGTGCTTTTAATTGCCCAGGCAGCTGCTGATTCAACTTTAGTGTGTGAGTCACCAGGCCGGAGACCCGCATTTGATTTGATTTGAATGAACTAGAAAATTTACATATCAATTCTGAGAATGATCGGAGACGGCAAAGCGAGAGGAGACAATTTATCTCAAGGCGCCGTTTGAAGTTGAATTTGAACGCATTACCTGGCAATCGACTGAGAAAGCGATGAGCACTAACGGACGCCAAAACATTTAGTGAAACCAAAAGGCCGACGAGCTCCTTATCGTAAAAACTGTGTGTAAATGTAATCCACTTGAGGACAAGGGCAAAGAGGAAAAGTTGGGGAGAAGTTGGAGGTGGACTCTCTTTCTCCATCTCCTTCTCCCCGTCGCTTCTTAAATTGGGGTAAACTATTTATTTGACTCCTAACCGCTACTCCAAAAAAATAACTCATTGCCAAGTCAAACCCGAAACTGGTTCGACAATCAAATGACCATTTATAACAGCAACCGTTGCAGATAGTCAAGATCCTCAAGAGCAGAGTCACCCACCCACGCCAAATGCCACAATTACTTTCTAAAAAAAAAAATCACATTTCTGTGGCAACCCCCGCCCTGGCTGCCCCGCCTGCCCATCACATCAATTGGAATTTTGCACCAAATTAGGCGCCAATCGGTTAAAAGGAAGCAGCCAGCATCACCAGCTGCTGCTGTGGTCAACGAAGAATTTCATGGGCGTTTTTCCAATTTCTAAACAGAGCTAAGGAAAATTCCATTGAACAAAGTAATGTAGAAAACGCCTTATCCGGTCCTGGGATGGGGGAACTGTCAACGCGCGCGAGAGGTTGCCCGATTGCCCACCCATGTTGAAATGTGGCCGGCAATCGGCTCCCTGCTCCCATCTCCTGACTGGCATTCATTTGACAAACGTTGACAGCGGCGACAATGTTGTACCCCAGCAGCAGCAGCAGCAGCAGCACCCAATGACGTTGCTGATGCGGATGTGCAAGTGGTGACCACAACAACAGCAACAACAACACCAGCGACACCCGACCACGACAACGAACTTGATTTCTTATTTGAATATTTATTTCAGCGGCTGGACGACGCCATCGATCGTGACAATCGCCAACGCAAGTGCAAAACTCTTCACTTCATGTGTCGAACGGACGGAGACGTAGACGGAGCCGACAATCCGACGATCGATCTCTGATACAATTTCAGGCCAACTTTGTTTTTCTTGTGTTACACTCAAAGAAATGTGGGAAATTTTTGAAGGAGTTTAAGAAAGACTTCAGTTGGCTAGTTCAAATTTCTCTTACTCCTGTGCGAAGTATACAAGCAAGCTATCTCTAGCATTCTACATTGCAGCTTTACGTACGCAAAAACACTGTTCTGTTACGGCCACAACTAAAAGAGGGAGCGAAAAGGCACATTCAATTCTGTTTTTGTTTGATAGATGAGCACTTGTTCGCTTCTCTTTTAAACTCAGGTCCCTCCGGCAAAATATTTTGCCCAAAATTTGATGAAAATTTTGTTAAATTGGCCAAATTGGAGAACTTTGCGGCTATGTTTAATCAAATTAATTGCGAATGTAGCCAAAGCATTAGCTTTAAGTTCTGAAAAATCTGCAATCATGGCTAATCATCAAAATTTGGGCAATTATTTGCCTTAGCCTTTTACGCCGCTTGTCGAGAGAGCAAACTTCCAAAGTGTCTTTTGCGTATGTATGCGTGGTTGTGATTGGGACGCCTGCTTGGTCGGCACAGTGAGAGACCGTGTGTGCTTTGTTTTTTTCTGTTTTTTCATTGAGCTGATCGCAATGAAAACAAGTAAGAGCGTTTCAGTCGAGTGGTCCGACTCCGAAATATCCTGTACAATTGAGAAACACATACAAATACACACACAAACGCGCACACACTGACTCTGAAGTAGGCACAACGCTTCCCCCCTCCCTTTCACAGGCAAAATTGTTTCGTTCATAACTTTGGTGTTTTTGCTCGGATCTTATTGCGCTTTTTAGAATGGATAGATATAAGGCCTAAGATAATATATATTAAGCCACGAGCAAAGACCAATATAATCTCTAAGATGGCGAACGGCCATATATTGGTTTTGCAATATGCAGCTTTTTTTGGTGGCGACGAAAATCGCGCACTCTCCGTTCGCACAAAGTTGAGAGCGTAAAAATCTAAAAATAGAATGCACTTGATACACACCTGATCATATTAATAGGTACACACCGGAATTTTTAATTATAGATGGTTTTTTCGTACTTTTAGTGTTGACAACTTTTTAATTTTTGGTTTTTTTGTTGTTGTCAATGTCTGGCCACACTGTGACAAAGAGTTGAAAGAGGGGCTGCCCCGTATATCAAAGCTTTTCTATAAATTGCGAGTCCACCACACATTTCGCCTGATCATAATAATAGGTACAGTCTCCGTTTCTCACAAGTATCAAGTGAATAATTTTGTAATCAGTGATCTTTTGGTAACTAAAGGTAAATTAAGTATAGCTCCTGTCAATACAGAGAATTAAATAATTATTTTTTTTTAGAAAAAATGGGTCAAAATTCTCATTGTACTAAAGAAGAAGCTCGATTGGTTCTTAGTCTGAAAAAAGAAGGCAAATCTTTACGAGCCATCGCCAAATTAATGAACAGGTCTCATAATTTTGTTAAAAATGCATTAGAAAGAAAACCAAGACAGGAAACCCGTGGAAGGCCACAAAAAACAACAGAAACCCTTGACCACTACATAGTATCTTTGAGCAAAAAGGACCCATTTAAGTCATCGAAGGCTATTGCAGCCGAAATTGGGAATTCAGTTAGTGCTCCAACTATCCGAAGACGACTACAAGATGCCAACCTACCAGGAAGAATTGCCAGAAAAGTCCCACTTATGCAAAAAAAATATCACCATGAGGCAAACTTTTGCAAGGGACCACAAAGACTGGGTAGGATGCACCGGGGAGAAAAATGGAGAAACATATTATGGAGCGATGAAACCAAGATTAATTTGTTTGAAAGACTTGAAAGGAAATGTTGACGTTCTAAGTGGCCAGGCCAATCCCCCACTTTAACCCCATTGAAAACTTGTGGGGAGACTTAAAAAGAAATTGGCAAAGCATTCATTTTCAAATAAACAAAAATTATGGGAAGGTGTCCAAAAACTGTGGTATGAGACACCAGTAGAGACCTGCCAGGCTCTTATTAAAAGTATGCCAAAAAGAATAGCAGTAGTGGCCAAAAATAGAGGTGGATACACTGGATACTAAGTTAGGAAATACTAATTTACCTAAAAAAAAGAACACAAAATGGAAATTAAAATTTTTTTCTTACCAACACATGAAGTGTACCTATTATTATGATCACACTGAAAACGTATCTGAAACACAAAATGATCTCTTTTATGTTATATTATTATCCTATGTTACAATTAAGTTTATTTTATTAAAAACAAATAGTTTAAGAACCAATGAGAACAAATTTTAAGTTTGAAACAATGAATAAAACTGATTTCTGTTACCTTAAAGTCAGAGAAAAATTATCTATATCGCTAAGATCGTCGCGTTCATACAGACAGACGGACGGTTGATGCTGATCAAGAATTCATATACTTTATAGATCGATATCGATAAGTATTTTAAAGTTATGGTCATGATGTAAATTAGTGGTGCCCAAAATGCCAAAGGCCGATCTCAGGAAATCATAATTCTGCCGACGTCGCAGCCGAATCACACATAGAGAGAGAGAAGGAATACGTATGTTCTATAAAAAGCACGCTCGGCGGGTTGCTCTCTCGACGCGAGCTTTCGGTTTTTGTGCTCCCAAGAGGCATTTGTTTCGTTGCTTGTGCTGTTGCATGTGCTGCATATTGACAGACGGAGTTTTGCTTTACTTCGTGCTTGATTGTGTGAGTTTGGGCACCACTGAAGTAAAAAAGGGCCCAAACGAAAAAAAGAAGGCGTTAGTAGATTAGTGACAAACAGACAAAACTTAAAGAGGAACGAAGACCAATACTGATAATGTAAATAGTAACCCTTATGTGTATATTATAAGCCCGTGTTACACAAACAAAAAACGTTGTAAATAATGCGCAGAAAACCTGAGAAACTACCAGTTCACAATAGAAACACTTCATCCAACATTTTGAAAGCCCATTTGAAAAAATGAGCTTTTTAAAGACCCCAAAACAGGCTTTGGCCTCAGCTAAAATTTTTATCCAATTAATTTTTTCAAACCGTCAAAAAAAAAAGCTCAAAATCAGTAGTTCAGAACCGTTGCACAAAATTTTCTCAGTGCACTTTGGGGGGGCCTAACTGGGCCGATTAAAATTGACGTTTGGAGTTGTGAACGCCGCTCGTAGGCCCCCTTCCTTCAACCCCTCAACACTTTCTTTGGCTAAACGTTTTCATTATTTATGAATTGATCAATTTGTTGTTGATGTTGCTGCTGCTCTCATATCACTGGCCCTGCAACTAACTTCATACAACTACTCGTATCATCATCAACGACCATCAACTTGCATCGTTTGGTTTGTTTGTTGTGGCCATTAGCGTCACTTGATAGAGCGAACGAGTCGTGCTTGCAGCGCGACTTAATTTATTTCAAATTGTTGCGAAGCCACTCAGCCTACTGCAAAATTATTTACACAACTAATTTATGCACAAAAAAAAGGTTTTCCAATTAGTTGTAATAGAAAGGGCAATGGGAAAAAGTGGAATCAAACAACCTTAAACAAATTACTTGGCTTTCTTTTGACTTTTACAATAGTTTCTTAGAGCTTAAAAGTAAGGGATCTAGACCCGAAATGGGCTGGAAGAATTAAGCGATTGAGCAAACAACAATCAAATGATGCTAATAGAAGAACTTAAGTTCCCTTTGAGTCCTAAGAAGCGATTTTGGAAAATTCGAGATTCTAAAATCCGCTTTTGGAAAAATGGAGTCCCTAGTGGTTCGAGTCTAAATGTTTGTAGGGTCAAGAGAAATCTAGAACACAAGATCTAAGGAACCGAGACCTCTTAAAAAACCTTTTTGAACCACAGAACCGCAGATGTTCTTATTTTTGAAAGGTTGGCGTCCCCGAAACATCAGCTACGATAGTAAACAAATGCATATACATCATAACTTTGTTAACCTTCTGCAATTGACCCAGTTTTATTGCCCCTAATAAATACATATTATTTAGCAGGACGTACCACAACAGTCCAAGGTTTCCTGACCAAAATATTGACCAAAAAAAAAAACACACATCTGTTTCATTTACTTCATTTCTGTGGACACGCGATGCCGGTGTGACTCTTGATGCGGGAGCCCTTTACCCCAAGTACCCAAAAACCCAACTCTGCTGCTCTGACGCTGTTTGTTAATGAATTGTGTACCAACTATTTATTTGTCTACCCCATTAACACTCGCCTGTTAATTTAGGACAGTTCGGACTTTGGTGCGTTTTTTTTTTCTTTTTGGTTTATGGAATGCGTTGTTAATAAATAATCTTCCATGCGGCCCAGCCAAGTGTTCTTCATATTGTCATTGAGACTTCCTTTGCCTTGGACTCGTTCAGACGGCAACTGTCTAACCCCTAACCTGGTTGCGGTCAATAGTACATATCAGGGTCCTGGTTTTCAATTGAAAAACCGCAACGCGCCTTCCAGGCATCCCTTTGTCCTGCCTGCGTCTGTGCCCTGACTGCATGACCATTAACCGGAAGCTAACATGTCGATGTTCATGTCCTGTTTGTCGTTTCTTTTGGCTTTTATTTAACATGACGCAACAGAATATGTATGTATATATGGACACAAAGTGTCCTGTCTGCTACCTTTGGCAACTCCCGACCCTTGAATGCATTTACGCCCAGGACCAGGGATTTGTCAATGACTTGCATTTGTTGTTGTGACAGCATTTTGCATGTCGATTAATTCTGTTCGCTCTGACATGGGACATTTACTTAGATTCGAGAGAAAGCACAAGTTAAGGTTCCAGAAATGTTGGAAATCGAAACCTTTCAAACAAATTTTCCAAAAAATGAAGTTTATACTTGATATGGTGAACAGAGACAATTTTGTGTGTTTTTCAGAGTGAGCAAATAAAGCACCCATCTGGAAACAAGCTAAGTGATTAGCTTGATAGCCTGATAGCCAAAATATGAAAACACTGTAGTTAGAGGAAGACGGACATTGTCCCAAAATTATTTCGAGAGCAAAAATGATGAAGAAAAGCTGACTAATTTTTGAGTGAACATTTGAAGACGTTTCTCTATGTTTCATTGCTTCATTGTGCTGTGCATCCTTCTTCAGAGTTTAATAGCAGTCCTGCATCCACTCTATTGTGAATCTTGGGTAGACAATCCTCACCCAGAGTAGGAATATTCTACGGAGCAATTGAGCAACCACCAAGCCAAGCCTGCCCGGAGTTGCTATTACTCCAAGAAGCTGTCGTACCCAGACGGAAATTTTCTGCAGAAATCCAATAGCTGATACTTTACATTATGGTGAGAAAGCCAGTTTAACTTCACGTCAGGCGTTGGACCAAGAAGTGCTTAGAATAATCACTACACAGAGGGAAAAAACTGAGAACATTGGACTCAAAATGAGCACAAACATTATCAAAACCAATGTTCAATGTTCTCACTTCAAGAACCATTTTTTGAGAACGCAAAAACTCAAATTGAGTTGATATTGTTCCATTTTTGAAAACATGATTTGAGTTAATATTTTAACGTTTAAGTGGGAAACAAATTTAATTGAACTTGGACCAGGTGTGGGCGAATTCCTCTCATTTGGGTGGAATAGGGAACGGGGACATATCTCTTTTGATTGAAAGTGAAGGGAGGCAAGACTCCTATATATGCGCGTTGCTGCTTCTCCCTCCACCCATATATCCCATAGGAATCAGAACATTGCTTGAACGACCCACTCCACCTGACTCGTTTCTTGACTGGGAATTGAACCCGGTACCTTATGCACTTAACGTATGGAATGCCGCTCCAGCCCATTCAGCCGTTGTACAGTTTTGCAGATTCACATCTAGAGGGCTACTAATGCTTTGTTGGGCTGACAAGAGAGAGATCAAAAGAAGAGTCAACTCGCTCTCTCTCGCTTTCCCTTTCTCCTCCTCATACGAGAGGAACTTGGCCCAGCACAAGATGATTCAATTGTGAACGACGGCGATTCCGTATGTCGTACGGATGAGCGCAACAGTTAGACTAGGTTTTTCGTGTATGTCGTTGCATTAAAAGTACATAACATCGAAATGCCATGGCCAAAACAGTCAATTCAGCCCTTTCCTATAAATTTTATATTTTTTTTTTACTCCCCCCCCGGTTGTTCTTCAATAAATTTTACCAAAACCTACCAATCAGTGCTTCATTACCTCTTATAAAAATAAATTAAGGTTTTTGAACTTATCTAGGGCATAATACCGGAACCGGAACCGTTAACCGAAATAAACCGTTTCAAATCGCGTACCGGAACCGGAATCGAAACAAATTTTTTTTTTGGGAACCGAAAACCGTTTACCGTTATTATTGGAACCGATATAACCGGAACGAAACCGAAACGTTGGTACCGGTACAGTTTCGGTTTTTTTACCTTTGCAGAGCGCATCGTAGTTTTAGTCAGACATTTGTAATGCAAAAAAGCAATCATAAAACGAACTTTACACGATGCCAGATTTTCTTTCAACTTTTTAGGAGTCATAACATTTAAGCACCCATCGATTGCCCCACGCGTTGGAGCTTAACCTACAGGATACCAAAATATTTGCTGGCGGAAGACATCTTCAACTCTTGCTCCAATTTTGCGGCTGCAGATAAGGACTTTCTTCTGAACCGGAAAGTGTGGGACTCAGTTCGCGAAATTGTACGCATATTAGAATCAGCGGAGGCGGACACAACTAAACTTAAAGCCGAAAATCTAGTTTTGGGCGATTTTTATTCCATTTGGATTCACTGCAAATTGGAAATATCAAAAAATTCGTTCTCTCTTGCGAAATCGTTTTTTTTTCAGGAAATAGAAAAGCGAGAGAAATCCCTTTTTGAAAACAATGCTTTTCTATGTGCAATATTTTTGGACCCTAGGTCTAACGTAACGCTAAGTACTGAGCAAAAAAATACTTGTATCGATCTTTTACATAATATTTTTGCACAAATTTTGTCGTTTGCTGATCAATCACTGCTTAATGAACTGCAGTTCAAATTCTGGTTCATCTGAATTGTGTGCGATTTCAAAAGTCGTTCTTTCTGTTCCAGCTACGCAGGTAAGCGTGCAACGCCTATTCTCTGGCGTTAAATATATAATGAATCCGCTAAGAAGTTGCATGGACTCAACCACATTTAATGCAATTATGTCACTGCGAGCAAATCACAAGAATGCTATATAGTGGACGTATAAAATTCGAAGTTAAATTCGAAAACTAGTAATACATAATATAATATTTATGAGCATATAATGTAATCATTAGATCTTACGTGTTAACTACGTAAAAAAAATACGGAATATGAAGGCTATATAATTTTACTTTAAATGTGAAACCATTCATTTTGTGTTGAATTTTGATTCGTTTTATTAAACAGGAATAAAATGATTTAGATTTATCTCAGAATTTAGTTTTTTCAGTATTAAAAACAAGTGAGAAAGTCGGTCAAGCCCGACTATAATATACTCTGTACCAAAAAAGCTGAATGCACCTGCTGTTTCATCTCTCAGTTTCTCTCTCTCTCTCTCTCTCTCTCTCCCTCTCTCTCTCTCTCTCTAAAATTGTGCGGCGTTGTTGTGAAAGGGTGGGAGGGGGGGGTGGCGGGGGGTGATTCACTTATTTGCTCATAACTTGAGAACCGCTCATCCGATCTTTATCATTTCTTCGGCAAATCGATACATATTGCTAATGACTAACTATCTCTAGAAGGTACGAATCATCTATCTACAAAACTGTGGGAGATATGACGTTTTTTTCAAAATTGCGGGGGCGGGAGGGGGCGTGGCAAAAATTTGAAATAAACTTGATCTGCCTGCAAGTATAAGAAGCATTTGTCCCATACATGTCAAACCTCTATCTCTTACCATCTCTGAGATCTGTTTGTTCATACGGACGGACGGACGGACGGACGGACGGACGGACAGACAGACGGACATGGCTATATCGACTCGGCTGTTGATGCTGATCAAGAATATATATACTTTATAGGGTCGGAAATGATTCCTTCTCCCTGTTACATACTTTTGCACAAACTTATTATACTCTATGTACCTTCGGTACAGAGTATAAAAACTATTACTTATATCGGTACGTACCGGTATACCGAAATAAAAAATGCGTGTACATACCGTATCGAAACCGAAAACCGAAATTAATTGAAAACCGAAATGGAACCTTTAACCGAAACATTCATTTCGGGAAAATGAGTCTGCGGACAAACTGGCCAGACTAGGCACAACCATCGAGCTCCTTTCACAGAAAAGCACGATTTCATTTTGGACGCCTATGGCAATCAACAGGCTTCACACAAAAGCCGAAACACTACGTCTCGCTACGGATAGGTGGAAAAACCTTTCCTCCTGTTCGGTAATAAGACTTACAAGTCCAGAGTTCAACATAAAACGAACTAACACTTATTTGCTATACAGCTTTTTTGGTACGGCACAACTTTTGGTACGGCCCGCTAGCGAAATGATTTGTAAAAGTTGAGAGGAGGGAAAAGGGAACAATCTTCTGTGCAGTCCGCTAAAGGCGGAGAGAGGAATTTTGATTAACTCAATATCCAAAGTTTGGTAGGAGCATTGACCACCCATCACTGGATTAAAGACCATAAGGCACGAAAATCAATTTTTAGTCGAAGTTCACAGAATAGAAACACTTTTGAACAGATTTAAAATCGAGTGCACAGCAGCTTATTCGATTGAAGTATTGTGCCGAAATAAATTTTTAGCATCAACAGGCCTTTAAAAGGGAATATATGGCATAGGAACGAGATAAAAAAATATTTGTCCACAATTTCATACATTTTTTGTACTCTCCGTCACTCGCCCAATCAAATTATCCGCCTTGTTACGCACAATACAATTTCTATAAAATCGTTCATTCTCATTGTCCCATCGATTTTGGCTCATAAATAAAATATTCTACGAAATAATGAAATCATATTACGAAAATATATCATTCCTATCAGTCAAGTTTCGCATTCCTTTGGCATTTCCTCAAACCGAAAATTTCGTAGAAATCTTGTCATAAACCCTTGTCCAAATCCACATCAGGTCCAGTTAGCAGCCTTATCAGGTATTTATTTTCAACTCAAATGGAATGTGCCAAAGTTTACAGGAAATCGTAGGCTATCACCAAACACTGATCTAGTCAAGTGGGTTATTTCCTTTATAGAAATACGGAGTTCGTTTTTTTTGCAAGTGCACTTACCAAAACTAATTGGCAATCGCGATAAGTGAACCCAACCGTGACCTACTACAAAAAAAACTCACCGAACAGGCGTAATCGCAAGTTGTGGCGCAATTCCTCAAGTAGCGGCGTTTTCTGTTTGTTTTGTGATGGACTATAAACAAAATCTATGGGAATTACCAATGGAAGCCCCCCCAAAACGACCAAGTGTGTCCCGATCTAAGCCTGGCGGCAGACGTAAACAAGTTGTAAAGTGGCCCAACAATTGTGTGAGTTATTTTAACCACAAAACTAACTAAATACGACGTAGAAAATATCGGGCTGAGGCCAGGCTAACAAATGTGTCAGAGAGGAATTTAAGATAAGTTGTGATATAAAGATAAAAATATTGTTAAAAATATTATTTGAAGAAAAGAGGCGCCAATTTAAAAATTCATAAAGACATTTCCCCAGTATCGTGAGCTAAGGATACGCAAAGGGGGAGTTTGATATGTCTGCAGACTTTCCTTTAAAAACTTCTCCGACTTATCAATCAATTTAATTTACTGAAATAAAGTTCGACCACCTGACTTTTGCACAACCCTTCTTGTTTGATAATCAAGCCCGTTAAAAAGCCAAGCCTCCCAGCAACTTTGTTTAGGAATTTATAGCCACACTTGAAAATTCAATATAAAATTATTATATCATCAAGCCCAAGTACTTTAAAGCATTTTGCGATTTTTATTGATGCATTTTTACTGTTAATTTTTTGACTAATTTCAACAAAATTCCGTCATCCCGTCTCAGTTATGGCCTTGCCGATAGCACACCTAATCCTATGCATGCCAATTTAATTACATCCAATCTTTTGAGCCATTACTCATCGACATCGACTGACCAAATGCCAAATGATTGGTTATCAGTGGATATTTTGCGTTCTGCGGCAAGTCAAGTCCATGACATCACTTTCTATGACCCCACCGATAAGACGCAATTGGTTTCTCTCATAAATACCTTAGACTGACTATCATTAACCAATTACGAGTATAAAATATCTATACATATATTTTCCATATGCCGGGGGGTGGGTGCTGGCTTTTCAAGCTGATTAGAGCGTACTGGAGGCTCCATTCGAAGTATTTATCATAATTATCGATATAGGGGAAAGCTGTATATATTTATTACCCAAACAAATTTATTGGTCCAAAAATTTCCAATGCAAGATTGAAATTTGTAGCTGTAGGTCAAGGTTAGATCGCATGTTGGATAAATTGTGCTGGTCATCATTAGTAGACATTTCTCATGTGGATAAATTGGTTCAAGTTTTTGCAAAGGAAATGAATTTATTGATTTGATATTAAGGTGACAAGCGGTCAAGAACCGTGCCTTTCGAAAAGCTCTTTGGTTGAGATCAATACCCTAAAGCTAAATCCTAAAACCTAGGCAAACTATTGGCTTACTGCGTCTCGAGTCGACTCCTGGGAGCGATGCATCTGCAAGGCTGCTGGCTAACGTAATCGACTAAGATTATTAGTCTAATATACCTTATTTATTACTACTTTATTTACAACTAATGGCCTCTACGCAGTTGTGAAGAGGCGAGAAATAAAGTAAAATTTTCATACACAATATTGATGGAAAGAAAATAAAATTTTAATTCAACTTTCTAGGTCCACAGAAGGGGGGGGGAAAAGAACAATATCAGCTTTGGCAAAATTCAACGCACAGAACACATAGCGAGCACGCACAACAGCTCAGGTCTAGCGAAAGAATTTTTATTTAAAATTTGTAAGCTCCCTACCCCTTCTTAACCCCGCAATTTGTTAAAGGGGGTTTCACTCTTGGGGTGTACTCAGCTGCCAATTACTGTAAGGTTGAACCATTATTTACACAATTGTGTTGTGGATTTTATATTACTTAAGTCAACTGAAGTAATAATGTTTTGAACATTGTTACTTTACATAGGTTTTGCAGAAATGTGTGTAAATATAGAAGAATCCGAGCGGCGCAAATTGTCATTACAAAATGGGTTACTCCTGCGTTACTTTGCCATCAGTGTGAAGGAAATACTCCCATACAATCTGCATTACTTTGCCATAGGCATGGCCGCTTTGTAAACGGGCTGCCGACAACCTGCATTACTAGGTATTAAGGATGTAAGCCAGAGCCGAACTTCCCATTACGAATGCGTACATTATTTTTATACCCTTGGAGAGGGTATATTAAAATTGTCCGGATGTTTGTAACGCATAGAAGGAAGCATCTCCGACCACATAAAGTATATATATTCTTGATCAGCATGACGAGCTGAGTTGATATAGCCATGTCCGTCTGTCCGTCCGTCCGTCTGTCCGTCTGTCCGTCTGTTTCTATGCTATCTCCTCCGTCAGTTTTAAAGCTATCTCAACCAAACTTTGCACGAAGTCTTTTGGTATAAATACGCTGCACATTTGTCGGAACCGGCCGGATCGGATGACTATAGCATATAGCTGCCATAGGAACGATCGGTTGAAAAGTAGTTTTAGTGAGAAAAACTTTTTTGTTTTCAATGCTATCGCTACCAAACCTCGTATTTATAAGTTTTTTATGCTTTCACATAATTTCAGCAAGTTTTATGCAAATCGGGCAACTATATAGTATAGCTGCCATACAAAAGATAGATCTGAAAAAAGTTTTAGTAAGAAAAACTTTTTTGTTTTCAATGCTATCGCTCCCAAACTCGTTACTGATTAATATGATATGCTAACACATAATTCTGTCAAGACTGATCCAAATCGGATGACTATAGCATATAGCTGCCATAGGAATGATCGGTCGAAAAAATAGTTTTAGTGAGAAAAACTTTTTTGTTTTCAATGGTAGCGTCTTTGTACGTTCCAGTTATGAATATTATCTGTCTCAACACAATTTTGGAGAGTTTGATCAAAATCGGATGAATATATCGTATAGCTGCCATATAAAAAACTGGAACTGGCAGAAATATATCATGCTCCAAATGTCGGGTATATAAACTTCGGCCGCAGTTTCTTTCAAGAATTGTTCTTCATCAGCCAACCCAGATCTACTTAGATTTCTGTGAATCGAAAAGCCAGAAAAAATTTCTTTATTATAAAAAAGGTTCTGCCAAGTCTTTATTTTTAATCGATGACTAAGTCTCTCTAACGAGAGTCAGAAGTGACACAGGTATATTTTTATTTCCTACTTCAAAACAATATTTTTACACCCACTGATATTTTATTTTAAAAATACCCCTCCGACCTTGATATCCCCGCAATGGAGCTGTAGATAAGGCAGATTTCTCTATAGAATCCTTTCCTGCATCAAAAATTTAAAAAAAAATTTATATAATTCTCCTTTCTTTGTGTTTCTCTTTCAAAAAGGTTGTTCTAAACGAGTTCTCTTCATTTCTAAAAATCAATAATTCTTTGCATGTACTTCAGTTCAAAAATAAAGAACAAATATATCAATTGCGGATGCGCCATATCTGCATCTAGACATTTTAAACATTATTGTTTAAAAAAAAAGTATGATCTCAGAGGGTTGCAGTCGAGTGCCCCGAGAACCAAAAATAAATATGGTTCCTATAGCTTTGAACTCCTTTTATTTTAAAAATTTATTTGAATAAATGGGCACTTGCATATCTTCGGTGTTTTTGCTCGGATCTTATAGTGGTATATAGAATAGACAGATATTGGGCCTTACTGAAGACATATTAAGTCACTAGGTTCAAGCTTAAAAATTGTAGGTCTGACAGTACAGAGAGAGAGACAGTTTTTCGATGCTAAAAGATGGAGGAGGTGGAATTTTCGAAATCTGAAACCAACTCGATGTGGGTACAGTATACACCTATATAAATGCCAAAAATTGTAGCTCTATCTGTTGCAGTCCCTAAGATCGACGCGTTCATACTGACGGACAGATGGACAGACGGACATGGCTAAATAGACTCGGCTGTTGATGCTGATCAAGAATATATATACTTTATGGGGTCGGAGGTGCTTCCCTCTGGCTGTTACATACATTTGCACAACTTCATGATCCCCTTTTTCCCATTTTTAATGAGAACAGGGTATAAAAAGTCGTGACTTACTGAGATTTGAGCTTAGGTCTATTAGACCTCAGTCCAAGTTCTTTACCTCTACACTACTGCCAGATTTATTTTGTACTACGACACAAAAGTAAGTAATCATTATTTAAAATTTTTCAGATTTAAAGCTAATAGCATTTTCAAAAATTTCAAAAGCAACTAAATAGCTAAATGGCAACAAAGCTATTGGCCTTCGTTAAGAACTTCATTATCTTGAATGACTTCCAACAGCAAGGTTTATTTAGGTTCCAATTTGGCCTATTTGTAGGTACCTGTTTAATAAATAACAAAATTCTTCCAACCGAAATTCTTTGTATTCACTGCCTTCATTTCTCCACATTAACCATTATCTCTGACGTTTACTTACTATCTCAGCTGTGATTTTCCAAAGTGAAACTTGTGGATTTCTTAATCTAAAACCAAAACTTTAGAGAAAGACTTGAATTAATTTTTCCTTAATTATGAGCTTCATACCGCAATCATTCTCGACTTCAACTGAGCTAAGACTCTTTTGAGCTGTATCTAAGTCTATGCCGAAAGGCAAAAATGCGATGGCATCAAAGGAAACATGTGAAAGAAGCTACTTTGTTCTTGTGGCTTTCGTATGCTTCGTCACGTTCCCCCATTCTCAAAGGAATATTTCCCCACCCAACTTAATCCTTAACATTTTCCACGACTCCAGTTCTAATCTTAATTTAATTTTAAATGATTTACAACTTAAAATATACGCCTTGAATACTATTTTATTATCAATCCACTACGGATGAAAATTTAGTATTCCGATAATGTATACGCTTGATAAGCCATTTCATACCAGCAGGTGTGTGGGTGTGTACATACCCCTGTGCGTTAATTAGTATTTAGTTAAATCGCACATTCCACTTGGCCCTGACCATAACAATTCGATTTCCAAGAACTGAGGTACAAAAATACCATTCGAGTGATTCAGGAAGTGGCAGTAAATAAAGAACAAAAATACTTGTATTATCTTTAAGAAAGCGTGGAGCTTCCAGGAAAATTTGAAAATTGTAAATTGATAGTGTTAACCAGTTTCAACTGGTTGGCAATTCCTATCAAGGTCGTATAATTACACAATTTTATGGTGTATAATTAGTAAATGTTGTAACTGAAGAGGCATGTTCCGGTAAGGAATTATGGACTCAAATCAATCACCATTTAACAACCTTCTTCTTTATACTCGACCTTCAGCTTGGCGCTAGGCAATTAAACCTTATTAGAACAATCTGCCCACATAGATCATGCTGTCAACAGTTTTTTCCATTTGATTGACAACTACACAGACGGAAGTCAGAGACAGCTGAGTTTTTGATATAAATCACTGCAGATTACACAATGGTCTTTGATATTGTACCGCTGGGGTTAGGTTGTGGCACACGACGCAATGCAATAAAATTAAGTTTTAGGCCGAAAAATTACATAGCTATTATCCCGTACTCCTTATCCGGACTCATCCTGGCCGCAATTATGCATGGTCTGTGTCACATAAATTGTCAATTCGTACCTTTACCTGGTCGTGAACCCCTGTGAGCCTATCGGCGTTCCATCTGCATGCCTTTTTACGGTGTTTCTTTCTTTTTTTTGCAACAGTTTTGGACTAACTACTGTGAGTTGTCGTGATAAGCTGGTCCTTTTTTTAAAGTAAAGTGTTTTATCTGGCACTTAATTTTACACGCTGATAATTGCTTAGGGGTTTGGGTGGCATTCTGAGAAAAGAATTGGAAATTCACGAGGGTGGCTTACTTTTACTGAAAGACACCATAAAAACTTATGAATTTTTAATCCAACTTCTCTATTCCCTCCTAAGAAGGGCCAATAAACGCTCATTAGAACGCGTTCCACAAATGCCATCATTAAAATCATGTCAACACCACAAATGCCCATGACAACCACAGAAATGCATTTACAACATTTACATAATTCCGTAATCGAAAAATTTTATGCTAGTTGTCAACGAAATTTTTACTACTTTCTAACTGGAAGGCGGAACTGGAACTGAGAATGCACAGCAGTAGGTCGTGGGTTATGTAAATTTCTGTAAACTTTTTAACATTATTTATGGCTACATATTTCAGTTAGTTTATGGCAGAAATTCTACACATGCCGCTGACTTCACACAAAAGACTGACAGGCGACACAACATTTTGACATTTTCCCAGAGCGGTGAACCTCTCTATCCTTAACTCTCTGCATCATATTTTATTTATAAATCAATAAAATGTACATAAATGTTGCCGATTTCAATAGTAGTGTGTGTTTTTTTTTAAGATATTCTTTACTTATTCAAATGTGTGCGCCTGCCATGAAGTCATCAGCATCATCAACATTTGGGAGGCAGCGGCGTCATCTTCACATCAATTTGATGGGTGCCCCAGAGAGCTAGAGAGAGACAGAGATAGGCAGAGACTCAATCAAAAGCTGCTAGGCGGCGGCATACAATAAACGTGCGATCGATTTGATTGGAAGTGCCAGAGACAAGTTTTCTTTTTGAAACTATTGTTTGGAGAGTCTCAATAGAGTAGAAGTTTGACACCTAGAAGGTTGTGGGAAATCATGTTAGGTGAATGATCAAAAATGGTATTTTACAGTTGGCTGTGCGAGGGACAGGAATCTAAACATTTTGTTCAGTATTTACTATTGGTGACCCCGACGTTTAAAACAAGAAACTGTACCTAATCAGTTTCATATTTAGTATTCAATCTGAAGATACTATAACTTTTGCAAATGACGACAACTGACAGTTTCGATTTTTGGGAAGCAAACAGATTCCAAATTCACTTGGATAAGCCATAGGATGATATACTCCTAAAAAAGGCGAAATAGTTGTTAAAATATGCATTTTGGTGTGATTTGATTGGTCCAGCCCCATTTTTGTTAGGTTTATTGAAGTCAAGAGCTTATATCAGTCTCAGAGACCCTCAAATAGTATATCCGCCGAGAATACGAAATACTAGCACTACAACATTAGATAAAACTTCAAATGACGGGCTCGTATGTCCATTATATGGAAAAGTTAATCATCAAAAATTATGGAACAAAAATTAATGGACCAAATTAACAATTAATCGTTGTTGTTTTATTTAAAAGACATGAATGTTTTTGGGCCTGCAGTAGTCTTTTTTAGTTCTATCGAATCTTGTACGGACTGATTCTTTTGAACTTTAACTTGGTGACCCCGACGTTTGGTGGTTAAAGCCACAGTCTAAGACGAACTCATTTGTGATTTACCCAGCTAGCTTTATAAAGTTGTTGCCGCCGAAGTCATACCTTTTAATGTACTTATCAGTCTGAAGTTTCAAAATATCAGAAGTGGATTACGTTTTTTGAGCTTTCCTTTCACAAATTGTCAGAATAGTGTGAGATAATTTCACAACGTGGCAGAACCTTATAAAAGAGTTGGCAAAAAAGGTCAAAAACTGCTCCATTTACACGACCTGACCTGATCACTCAGATGAGTTTTCGTCAGACCTAAACTCATTTGATCAACTCAGTTTCGCTTTTACACATTCCTGAGAAGCTCAGATGAGCCAGCTGCATAACCATTGGTTCATAGGAATCATCTGGTTCATATGAACATTGTGACGTTTTGTTTACGCGAAAGAAGAAGACAAGCAAAATAAAAAGCGAAATAAATAAAGACGTAATAAAAATAATAGTTGCCTTCCTAGCAAGTGAAATGATGATGAAAAAATACATATGGAAGCGAAACAAAAATGTAAAAAAAAAAAAGAAATTGTAACAAAGCGAGCAATGTGGAGTATGTCTCGTAATATTGAGCAGACATAGATGGCTTCAGAAGCCTCAGATTATGTTTCTCAGCATTAAATGTGTTGTGTGAACTGCAATACGAGGATCCGGAAACTTTAGCAAATTTTAATTTAAAATTCTATAACAAATGTATAGCTAAAAAGTGGCAACGCCAGTACACTGCAATTAGGTCACACTGCAATCGATAGATGTGACTCAGCTGAGTGCTCAGGACAAATAAAACCGGTTCTATTTGGACTGATTGCTCATCTGAGTAGCTTCATGTCTACTTAGACGCCTTTTTGAACGGTCTGACAGCAAATCAGACGAAAGCGTTATATACGATCTTTTGCCACTGAACTACCAACCTGAAGAGTGGGATTCTTAAGCCCTTAACAATCATTTTGTGCAATATTATGCATTTTATGGGCCAGTACTGAATAGGTAGGTAGGTATTTCCGGCTGGCCCCATGTAGGGGGGCCACACATAGACCTTGCGATCCTTAGTGAGGCCGGGTGCTTTTTTCAGGGTACCATTTCCTTCAGAAATCCTGTAAGATCTTCGACGTTTTGGCAAATGCCAATAGTTGTTTGGAAGAGCTCTTGGCTGCCTCTTCTAGAGAGGTGAAGCTTGGGGAGTGCAGTTTTAGTCTTGTCGTAGCGATTGCTGGGCAGCTGCAGATGAGTTGTTCCAGAGTTTCTACTACTCCAGGTTCCTTACATTTCCTGCAAGTCACTGCTGTCGTGATGCCTAGTTTTATCGCGTGAACGGCTGTTTGGCAGTGACCAGTTAATATGCCTATAAGCATTCTGCAGTCTCTTCTTTGGAGCTGTAGCGTATAGTGCGTTAGTTTTTTGTCTCTCTTCTTGCACATGATTTTAGAGATTCTGCAGCCGGTCGTGTTCTTCCACTTTTCCTCTGCTTCTTTCTCCGCTATCTCTTCCATCTTGCTGTATAGCGTCTGTAGGGAGATAGGTATGTTTAGTGTTGCTTCTTGGCTAAGTGCGACCCCGGCTTTTGCAAGAGTGTCCGCCATTTCGTTTCCATCAATGCCCTGGTGGCTGGGAATCCAGTAGATTTGCACCTTGCTGGAGGTGCTGAGGGAATCTATTGCTTCTCTGCTTGCCAGAACATTTTTGGAGTTGATGGCGTGACTCTGCATTGCTTTGATTGCCGCTTGGCTGTCTACGTATATGTTGATTTGATCGTTTGGTGCGTGTAATTCTGCCAATTCAGCTGCTTTCCTTATAGCGAAGACTTCCGCCTGGAATATAGTGCAGTGGTTTGGCAGTTTGTAGGAGAGTCTCAATTCCGGTTCCTTGCCAGTACTGAATAAGCTACCAGACTTTATATCGTGCCAACTCTACTCTCGCATAAGATAAATCTGCAGATATCCTGGCATGAATTGGTCTCATTTTTCAAAGAAGGCAAGGGCGCCTATCGAAAAAGAATCCAAGCAAGGGGGATTCGGCCTGTCGTTGAAATTCACGGAAAGTTTCTTAAGCAGTGTTCACACAAGCAAATTAGTTTGTTTGCCAAAAATTGCTCAAATTATTTGTGTGTGAGCGCCATATTAAATTACAGTCAAACGATTTGCTTTGGAAGGTCACGATTTCTTTGAAACAATTTGAACACTCTTCGCAACTGTTACCGCTTTGTCGAGTTGTTCTTGCAGCAAATGTAAGAACAAAATTGCAAATTTGTGTGATTGTCTGGGTAAGTCGAACATTTGGCAGGTGAGGTCGACAGGGATACACAAATTTGTCACAAAGCGAAACCATTCGATTGCCTGAGCCAAATTCAATGCAAACTTTCCAAGTTCCGACAAATTTATTTGGCGTGTGTGACAAATTCTGACACACATCATACAAACTACGCCATGACAGTTTATGAAAATTAATTAGCTTATCTGTGGCAAGCTCTTTTTATACCATTGCAAAGGGTATTATAATTTTGCCCAGAAGTTTGCAACGCATAGAGATATTCATTTCCGACCTTATATACTATACATATTCTTGATCAGGGCGACGAGCTGAGTCGATTGGGCTTTGTCCGTCCGTCTGTCCGTCAGTCTGTCTGTTTCTACGCAAACTAGTCTCTCAGTTTTAAAGCTATCGAGCTGAAACTGTGCACAGAGTTGTCTTTTTACTGCACACTGCATATGTCGGAACCGACTGGATATAGCTCCCATAGGAACTATCGGTCGAAAAGTGGGTCTTTGTAAGAATTTTTGTTTTGGTTTTTTCATGGTAACGTCTCCCAACTCAGCGATTATTAATATTGTATACTTTCTCACAAAATTGAAGTTTTGGTCAAAATCGGATGACTATATCTTATAGCTGCCATAGGAACTACCGGTCGAAAAGGAGGTTTTAGTGAGAAAAACTTTTTTGTTTTTACATGTTAACGTCTCCCAACTCAGCCATTATAAATATTATATGCTTCAGGAGTACGTCGGGGTTTTAGTGGGAAACCCAACTAAGCTTACAGAATTTGGAAGTTTTGGTCAAAATCGGATGACTCTATCTAATAGCTTCCATAGGAACTATCGGTGGGAAATGGGTTTTGTTTATATTATGATATATTAAAACATTTGCAAGGGTATAAGAAATTTGACAAAGACGAAGTTAGCTTGGCCTCCACGTTAGATATAACCTGATCATACGACTAGGAGTTGCATAGATTGAGAGACGGCGAAACATTCCCCTCCGGAAAATGTTTATTCTTTCCTTTTCTCCAATATTAAGTATGGTTGAAGACGCCTCCAAAGTCATGCCCATTTATAAAAATTTAACTTAATTTTGAATTCCCTGTCATGAAGTTGCTAATAGAGAATATTCAATAAGGTTGTACTCCACTTTAAACACAAGAATATTTGTTGAATATTAACCTTGAGTTGCCCAAAACTTTGTACTTGCTACACCAGCTAGATTTTTCAATGCAGTTTCCACCAGTTCTTACCACCTGCAAATCTCACACCATATTATGTCATGCCCCGATTTATAGCCCAACAAAATGCTCAAATTAATGATGACCAAAAGAATTTGGCGTCGTTTAAACGGCGCCAAGTTTATAACAAATGAACAACTAAATCCTAATCAAATCAATTTTGGTTTTTTTGATACAAAATACAAGAATTTTAATGGCATCGTTAAACCAATCAAAAAAATCTCTGACGACATCCAAAGGCGTTTACGACTTCGCGCCTTAGAATAAAACGAATTCCTATTCCTATTTATTTCGTTTCGGTTATGTGTTATTTTGTTTGGTATTTGGCAATTCCCAAGTGCCACCGAACCGGTACCAAAAAAAAAAAAGAAAAAAAACATGGGGTTTAAAATTAAAATCTGACGCGCACTCAATTAAGTTTATTGCATTGCAAATCATGTCCGTAACCCATTTTTATGACAGTCGAAGGTGTCAAGATGATTTGTCAACAAAATGACACGCCCACATGGACCGTTCAACCGTCATAAAAACGCATACACAGTTAGGTTTTGCCCGTTTGGCTGGGAGTGTGCAACTTGTTGCACTTGAATTTTTATGATGGAATGCCAACTGGTCATCTCGCTGTGCGGGTGTTTGGTTGTTCGGTCGTCCGACTTCGACTTGTCAGTAATTAACCACACACTGACCTTCCTCAGAGTTGTTAGTAGGTTGTTGCTGTTCTACCTGACAGCCTCCTCTACCTACTAAACTCGTCAAGGGGGCATTGTGTTGTCGAAGATTATTTTTCTTTTTTACCTTAACTAGCCGTTTTTTTTGCCGTTGAGAGTTTAACGCCTGTTACGAAAAAAAAGGGGTTAAGTGTTTTTAGTGCATTTCGATTTTTAAGTGGGTCGTCGTCACATAAAAGGTGAAAAGGCTAAAGGAAAAATAATACAATAGAAAGAAGACTGCCACCGTTATTCTGGGACTGTATAACCAGTAAACGCTCAGTAACCAACATAAATACTTGGGAGTTAATTTCCCCATTTTATTAATATTGACTGACTGACTGATTCATCAAGGGGTTAAAGTTCTGTGGAAAGTTTGAATGGAAATGCTCTATTTCTCATCTGATTGTTAACAAATCTTTACCAATCTTGTATTCCATATTTTCCAAACTTCCGTTGTACTTTATTCTTCAGAAGATTTCACTCAATCTTTTCCCTCTTGGACAATGCGGAAACATCTGTTGCCTTCAAAATCTCCCAAAGCAAAAATCCAAAATCTCATTTCAACTCGAATTCCTATTCAAAAGGCCATCGAAAAAACAAAAACATAATTCGAAAATCATGTAACAATTGATAAGAATCTACAACAATGTGACAATGTGTAAATCGTCTGTCCATATGACCTCAATATGTAGCAGATAATCATAAATTACCATCAAAGTCACAAAAGTCGCCACCAAAGCAAAACGCATGCAAAACGCGTGGGCGCTGGCTAGGCGATTTCCATTATGATGGGAAGAGAAAAAAATTATGGTTTGATAGATGTTCGACGATGTTGACACTGCATAAATCATTGACCAAAATATTTTCTATTAATTTATGTAAAGTACACAAGATTTACGACTTTTTGGAAAATAATTAAGTGAAATATGGAAAATATCTGAGGTGACATATATGCAAATTGACCGCAAGTGCGAGACGAGTGACCCGTTTTTGTTGTGTTATTCAAAATTTAATCAAAATAGGAGCGACGCAAGCGCAAAGCAAAAAACACAAAAAATCTGGCGCCGTCTGCGCACGCCAACGCCAAAGGCAAAAAAAAGCTGCTAATGAAACTTTATTATACACTAAAAGTAATAATTTATAAATTTGTTTAACAAAAAATAAATTAGTTAAGCAATCAATTTAAATACGTAAAGCAAGTTAACAACTTTGACAAGGGATTTGCCCAGGAGCTAATTTAAAGTGGCGACCGTGCTTCAAGAAAATATAAATCCATTTTCAATTCAAAATCCTTTGCCTTTTATACTCTAAACATGTTTGATAAGAAAGGCTTAGACTGCGCTTTTGACTGTTTTGAAATCAACTCAAGCTGATTTCAAAAAGATAAGAAATTAAATATTCTTTGAGAACCAGTTACAGTTCAGGCTCAAAGTAGGTTTCCTTTATGAATAAATATGAAATCGTAGTTTTTTTATTAAGTATGAGCTGGTTATTTTAAGAGTAAAATTCCATAAGCTTTAATACTAAAACGGAGTAGTCTTTATACTTAGAGTTCTTAATAAACTCTTATGATATAAATTGAGGCTTCTAAGTATAAAGCAATTCTGAAGTCGTGAACTAGGTTTATAATGGGGCTCAACTGGTAACACATTCAGGTACATTTAAAAGCTGATATACCAAATTTCTAGGGATTTTCTTTACAACTTGTAGCGTTTATTTGAGAATTTAGAAATTTATTTTAACTTGAGTTACAACCGTAGAACTTTTTAGGATCTAGGTTCTAGGTCAATAAGTTATGATTTTGTTCATAACTTTTCTAAGCCAAAACAAGCACAACAACACAAAGGAGTCTGTTTGACTATATAAAGCTATTTCATGAATTTCCTCAACTCACTCATCAGCAGTATTGGCACAGATGAGAGAAGTATAGATTGCACGTTCGCTCAGTCCCTCGCTGTCAACTGCGCTGCTAAGGCGCTCAGGTTCGATCCTCGCCCTGTCTTGCTCTGTCGCGGTTGTATTTTGTTTGAGCCAAAGCAGGCTGATGGGTTGGAGTGAGACAGGGTTCAGACGGTTCGAGTTCGTGACGAAGACGGTTGCAGTCTGAAACAAAACTTGGTTCGACTGAGCAAACGTGCAGTCTAGATATTAGATGGTCGTTGGTATTGGCCTCATGACAGAGCTACTATGACGGCTTGGGAATCACAAAAATAAGCTTTTAGTAATCGCCAAATCACTGAAGCTTTTAGTAACTTAAATGTCTTTTAGGCAGCCAACTTAGAACAAACGCGTTGATAGAATTTCTTTCCTAACTTTCTTTATCGATCGCAACCAGTTTTAGTCTCAAGAAGTAAGAGTGCTGCAGTCGAGTGCTCCTGACTGCAAAATACCTCATACCTAGTAATGTTGTTCCTATGGCTTTGATTTCCTTAGTTAATATTGAGATGACTTCCTCTTGTGGCCTGACATAGTTCTCGTAAATTTTTAATTTATTGCTTTTTGCTTAACCTGCTTTTCATTTTAAAACAAGTAAGAAAGTCGGTCAAGCCTGACTGTAATATACTCTGTACCTGCAGTAATAGCGCTGCTGCTGCGCTTCGTCAGTTAACTGTCTTTTGGTCATCATAACTTGATCAATAGATGGCGCCCTTACTAACTTTGTTGAGGTATTTTTTCAAAGCTAACGAATAGATGGAGCCACTACTTACTTTGTGTAGCTACGCCACGTAAACTATTAAGTTTAAGACACAGATTAGGTTTAAGTTCGGTTTATTGGAGAAGGCGAGTTGCCGGTAAGAACGAGTGTCACAGAATGGCGGAGAGATACATGTTATGTGTTTTTGGGGGTAAAAAAGTTGTAAATAAAAAAGGGCGGGAGTATTGAGCATCCATAGTTGTTAGTGTTGTGTGAACTAGTTAGATGAACTGGATCTGTGATTGGAGCTGGATGAACTGGGACTGGAACCGCCACATTTACTTGTTGAGGGATTCTCAAAGCTGACCAATAGATGGCGCCACTACTATGACCCATGTGGCATCCCCGATGAGTTCGCTCACGCGATAGCTGCAGTCACCTATCGATATTCATCGTATGCCTTCGATATGAACCGTGTGCCATCGCTGACGACGAGTCTCTCCTGCGAAATTCTGCCAGCGCCGCTTCGTTCGTATTCAGTTTATTGTATTAGCAAGTAATATTATTATTGAATAAAGTTAGTTATAAAGATAACTAAAGTGGTGACCCCTAGTTCCGAAATAACAACAAACTCAGTCAATTCTCAATTGCACATGGGCCGTGAGGGGCAACGCACATCAACTTTTGTTGGAACGAAATTGTCTGATGCAACACAATTGTAGATGACTAGATATCATTTGCGCTCCACTCGACAAGACACAAGGAATGACGACGAGGAAGCCTTCTTTGATAGCAGCAACTACATCAACATGGCGGAGGAGGAATTGAGAACAATGTAATGATATATCGACATCTCTACTGGATCGAACAGACCATATATTCCTTAACCTTTGCGTAATGATGTCTTCGCTTCAGTACACGGTCTTTCACATCCAAGTGGCAGATCCACATTGCGACAAGTAAGACGAAAGTATGTTTGAGAAAGGACATTATCTTATGGGCAAGAAACTGCATGCGTTGCCAACGAGCTAAAATACATCGTCACAACAAACAAATTCCTGAGAAGATCAACTTGCCGGATAATCGCTTCGACCACGGCCACTTGGACATCGTAGTCATGCCTCACGTAAGTGGATACCGCTATTGCCTCACAATGATCGACCGGTTTTCCCGATGGCCTGAAGCAGTTCTTTTGAAAGATATATCTGCCGACACAGTGGCTTCAATGTTTTAGTAACATTGGATCTCCCGTTACGGATGTCCCCAAACAATCACCACTGACCAAGGATCCCAATTTGAATCTGCCCTTTTAAGGCACTTGGAGATTTGGTGGGCAGCAAACACATCCATACCACGGCTTATCATCCATAATCAAACGGCATGATCGAGAGGTGGCATCGATCATTCAAAGACGCCCTCAAACCCACAAACGCCTGGGATCGACTAACTTCTGTTATTGGGTTTAAGAACGAGCTACAAGAAAGACCTCGGTACATCATCGGCAGAGATGCTTTAAGGCAATCATATTCGAATTCCGAATAAATTTTTCGATGACTTGTCTAAACCATTGCATCCAAAAATATTATCGAAATTTATCTGATCTTTATCATTTCTTCGTCAAATCGATAAATTATCTTGATTACTAAATATCTCTAAAAGGTACGAACCATATATTTACAACACTGTGGGAGATATAACGTTTTTCCAAAAGTTTCGATTTGAGTTAAGCAGACTTCTTCATTTCTTCTTTGGGGTTGTTGTTGATTTTCTGTAAATGGGAACAATTGACTGAAAAATTTTAAGAAAAGTTTTCAATCATACAACTTTTTAGCAGGCTCTGATTTTGTTCATAACATTTCTAAAAAAAGATACGCACAACACCACCAAGAAGGCTGTTTAGCCTCAATTCAATCATCAGCAATCTTTGCCTGTCTTCTATGAGCTAGCAGAGACTTCCGCATGACAGAACTGCTATGACCTATGAAGGTTTTAGTAATACAGATCCGTTCTAAATTCTCATCTTAGTCTTAGTCAGTCAACTCGGTAAACTAGTCGACTTATAAAAAAAGCCCCATTTCCTAGGTAAATAAATAAAAACTCGTTACCAGGAATTATTATGACTCTTACCCAACTTACTAAACGCAAAACGAAACCTCTGGAAATGTTATGACCAGTAGATCATAAAAACGACTCTAAGCTAGTCAAAACTGTCAAAAATTTCTGAAAATTCTGGTAATATATTTCTCGTATTTAAATTTTAACTATAATTTATTTAATTTTTATTTCGCAGCTTAGCTTTAAACTAACAGCCCATAGCTAGAGGATTAACTAAAGCTCTGCTAAGCAAAAAATTAGCATGACAAAGCGTTTGCATATTGGCATCAAAATAAAAATAAAGCTTACTGTTTTGTGCTTTCAACAACAATAAGTTGAAGGAATGTTTAATAGGTGGCATATAATTTTATTACCATCTTGTATACATATTGAATAGGTGTATAATTTTATTTCTTCTCTTTTTTTTTGGGTATTTGTGTTGACTTTTGTCATTGATCGAGTCCATGGCGCCTTTTAGCTGAATTCAACTGAATTTTGTGGTATTTCGTTTTCGTTTAATGGAGGCAGTGGGTAGGGGGTAGGAGAGTTGAAGGGGGAACAGTGTGTGTTTATTAGCCAAATTAGCGTGTCAGGTGAAATTTAAGCAGATTTTTGTTGAACATCAACTCGCGCAGCTGTTTATGGGAAAATGATTAGATCCGCTTACGGTGAGATTTTTTTTATGCGTTTATTTTTATGACAGTTATTCTAATGAAGAAACATTTTAAGCTGTTGCTTAAATGACGGAAATACCTCTCGTCTGAATGAAAGAGAGAGAGAGACTTGTGTGTTGATTTTTTTACCATTTTTCAAGTGCAGCTTAGGCTGCTCTCTGTCATTACGAGGCATTAGCTGGGGGGGCTTAAATTAATTGTTGTAAATTAAATCAAATTTGCATAATAAGGTGGAACAATTTGTCGATGCCCAGAAAAGTATGTGGAAATGGGAAATTTTTTGGGACAAAAAGGAAATTAAGTTGAAGTCTGGATTGAGGAAGCCTTTGAAGTTGAATTTAGAGCAATTTTGATTTCAGAAAAATTCTGGCTTAATTCATCTATTTAAACCTCATCAACGTTTCATAGCTAACTTTAATACAGCTTCATGTAGGACTACAAATTGCTCTAATACTTCATCTTCAACCACTTTATATCATATCCACAAATAATTTAACATACCATAAAAATATTTTGAGTGTAAAGATATCATCATAAACCCAACACTTTCGTTTGCTGCTTTCAATTGTTTCCAAATAAATAAAAATAATTAAATCAAGCGGCTTACACATTGAATGTCAGCCTCAAATGAATTCCTAAACTGGATTTCCGTTTTTTGGCAAAACCAAATGCAGCTCATACTAGGGCAGCGCGGGGAACAAGTCAAAAACATGCCTCGACTCGCCTCTACTCGCCTCGCCTCGCCGTCGTCTAACGGTTAACCATGTAGCGTATAATTCAAACTGAAAGCTTTTTACTTTATCTTATTAAGTGAATAAATCAAAAAACGCCCAAAAAGCCGACCCAATCAAAAACGCATTAAAATCAAACAATTTGTCAAAGTGGCAACAACAATCAACGCCATTTAATTAGATGCCATTGATTAGAGGGAATGCGCATCTTCGACTGCATTTTGTTTGGTTTCGGTTCCCCATGGGAGAAACGAACAGACCACTTGAAAACTCGTCGAGCTTGACAAATTTGACAGGCTTGATTGAAAATGAAAAGCGCACAGCGGTTGAAAATGCTTTCATACAAAAGAAAAGGGTCCCCAAGAATTTCCCTGGCCATCTCATTAAAAGCAAAGCTGGGCAACAAAAGAAGAAGCTTGAGCCGGAGTCGTAGTCGGACATTTGAAAGTCTCTCAGGTTGGAAAGCAAATGTCAAGTAGTTGGCACTTTCAAAATGCTCTTCTCGTTTCACATAGGTTTTCGTTTCGTTTCGGTTTGGTTTTGGTTTGTTGCAATAGGTGAGAATTTATGTAGATTTTTGTTTCGTTTGCAGCTGCTGCCGGTTGGGCTATTTGTCAATTTGTTTAGTCTTAAGTCTCGGGCCAATAGACAGGCCAGCTAACTAACCAGCGACTGCTACCTCTTTTGCTCTTTTTGCTGTTGAACATGACTTTTTGAAGGCAACTCTCTTAATGATATTGTGATATTTTCAAGTCTACGACATGAAGTGCCACGTAAACAAGCCGCTTTAGTTGGTCAGCATTTTGTGCGAGTAGCAGACCGTTTTCCAGGTGTTGGCAAATTTTTCAAATATTTTACTTGTTCACAGACAGGGTAATAAATATCCATCAGTTATTGAAGGCAACTAATATGACGGGAGTTTTTAATTGAAATCTATGATGAAAATATAAGAAAGATCCAGAGCTTAGACCCGTTAACAGAGCATTAACAGCATGTTAAGTTAACAGAACTAACAGGCAACTGTTATAAGAGGAGTTTTCAATTGAAATCACTGATGAAAATATAAGAAAAAGCCAGAGCTTAGGTTTAAGTTTAGCCGTTAACAGAGCATTAACAGCATGTTAAGTTAACAGAACTAACAGGCAACTGTTATAAGAGGAGTTTTCAATTGAAATCACTGATGAGAATATAAGAAAAAGCCAGAGCTTAGGTTTAAGTTTACCCGTTAACAGAGCATTAACAGCATGTTAAGTTAACAGAACTAACAGGCAACTATCATAAGAGGATTAAATAAAAAATAATGAAAATAACGAAAAAGAAAGAGCTTAGATTTAAGTATACCATTAACAGAAATTAACAGATGTTAAGTTAACTGAACTAACAGGCAACCGTTATAAGAGGAGTTTTCAATTGAAATCAGTGATGAAAATATAAGAAAAAGCCAGAGCTTAGGTTTAAGTTTAGTTGTTAACAGAATGGGCCTTGCTTAGTTAGCAGCACTAGAAGGCAACTATGGCAAGGAGAAGTTTTTACAATCAAATACGGGTAGAAAATATTTTAAAATCAGCAGGTGAGGTTCAAGTATCGGTTAAACAGAGCATTTACAGGAGTTTTTAAGTGAAAGCTTATAGCACCAAAATTATCATACACAGAAAAATTTTTTCAAAACCTTCAGGGTCAAGTTTACCATTTAACAGAGGGCTATAATTTAAGAGATTTTAAGTTAGCAGAACTATGCGGCCACAAGTGAAATTTTCAAAAATATATAAAATATTGATTAAGAGAGCTAGTTAAAATATCCGTTATGGGATCGATGGCGGGGGGGGGATGTAGAACAGGGTTTCCGAGTTTTGTCTAAAACTCTATCAGAATAAGTAGCAAAAATTTAACGTATTTAGGGGGGGGTGTTGACCCAGCATTTTGGTGATAAGTTCGGAACGTTCATCAGTATATTTTCATGATATTTTTCCCCGCAACCCAATTGTTGAAGTAAGGACAAAGTATCTGTGGGGGGTTCATGATATCTGGTTTAGGAGATGTGAGGGGGGGGGGGGGGGGGGGGGTGTTGTTGTTGAAAATGATTTTTATATATATATGGGGTTGGAAATGCTTCCAAGCCAACTTACATTGCCAAATACCCTTTTAATTTATGAGTATTTAAAATAGGTTGGGAAATCCATGAGGCTCAAAATGGATTTTTAAAAACCGCCATGGATAGTAGGGTAGTTCTTGAAAACTAAGGACGGTTAATGAAACAACGCTGTATAGCCACTGATTTTCGCTGGGTGTCGCCAGCTTTGCCAATAAATTCTTTATGTAAAGAAAAAAATTTAAGGAATTTTGTACCTACTAGGGTCAACGAGATTTTCGGAGTATCAAAAAGGTAAAGTAAGAATAAAGTTCTTGGTTCCAAGAGAGAACTTATTGATAAAAACATGCAATTTTTTAACAGAATTTCTTTATCCATAAATTTTGAACGCTGAACTCTCTAACTTGCTTTAATGCCTTCGTTCAGTTACCTCTTCCCATTCTATAAAAAGCAAATTTTTAACGTTTGATATAAATGATAAAATCCCTTCGATAAAATCCCACGAAAGCTGTTAATGTACAAATTATATTCGATGGAAGTAAATATGCAAATACGAAGGTGGCAGTCTGGACAGGCAAGGAGCTAGCAGAAGGGTAGTGGGGTAGACGGGAGGGGGGAGAAAAAAAAAAGTACTAACAGTGAGTGGGAGTTGTGAAGTAAAGCAGAAAAAAAAAGGTGGATCGGGAAAGAGGGGGGAAAAAAAAGAAAGCAAGAGAGAGAGAAGTTGGAAGGCAGGAGGAGCTATAGAGTATTTCGAAACCTTTAATATCGGAGTTAGGGCAGGGCTGTCTCCTTTCGCCCCTATTGTTTGCGCTCTTCCTTTACGACCTCCAAGATTTCATAGGTGGCGGCTTAACAGTGGGAAAAAAAAATATACGTCTTCTATTGTATGCAGATGACATAGTCATAATGGCTGATGAAGTCACTGTATTGCAGCAAATGATCGATCGGCTGGAAATATATTGTAAGACATGGAACATGGAAGTTAATATGACCAAATCGGAAATAATGGTTTTCAGGAAAGGAGGGCGGCTGGCAAAGGCTGAAAGCGAACCCATAAAGATGGTATCTGAGTACAAGTATCTAGGAGTTATTTAAATTTCAAGAAGCATGTTACAGCTAGAACTGCGGCTGCAAAGCAAAGCATAAACTCTACTTGAAAGAGTCTTTTGGCAAAAACAATGTCTCTACCGAAATGAAGTGGAAAATCTATGATGCCGTGTGTAGGGCAATACAAGCTTACGGAGCGCTAGTCTGGGGCTTTGGGCAACACGATGAAGTGGATAAGCTGGAAGCCTTTTTCATCAAGCGTATTTATAATTTGCCACACACAACGCCACACTATGCTCTTGCACTGGAAACGGATAATTACGGCAGTAGATTCTACATGTTGGACCAGCACCTCCGATACATAAACAAGACTCTATTTACATACGACAGTCATAGGCTGCCACGACTCCTTTCTCAGTTGGTGCTGGAGAAAAATATTTTCTGGGCAAAAGAGCTAGGTACCCTGTGCTCACTGCATAACATAGAATGGGACTGGAACAACGAGAAACCTATGGAATGCCAATCGCAAATGCGCTCATGGCGGATCTAAGAAAAGACAGGCATTCGGAACTCGTGCGGCAAAAAAAAACTAAGAAGCGAAGGGAGAATCTACAAAGAGCTCGACCATACTGTTGGCAAAAAATATGCACAAGCGGATACTAGGGCAGTATCATGGATTTTTAAGGCAAGAAGTGACATCAACCATTTCCTGGGCAGATGTCCTATACTAAGAGAACACAGAGCACTATATTTTAATCAACCTGTGCTAAGTCCGAATCAGGTCATAGATATTCTAAATGATGCGAGCAATACTAACTGGAAGAGTTTAGTGCAGTTTTTGCAACAGGCCACTCAGTATAGGAAACGAATTTTGGGGGAATCTTTTTAGATTTAAATAATTAACATGCACATAAATTCTAAAAATTTGGTGGGCCCCTAATACGACACTGGTTCCCAACGATCCTGTATCTCGCGACGAGAGGGAAGCAGGGTGTATTAAGACCTTTTGTATGGCACCTAGGGGATCCCCAAATACAAAACAAAATTAACAAAAATCAGCGAAAACATAGAAGCGAATTCTCCGACTAACGACTTAAAGTCAAAGTCGAGTAATATTTAAAATCTTAAGTTATTTAACACTTTGTAATGTTCATAATGTTCATGTTGATTTTTTTCCAATACCCAAATTTTCTAATCTAAGCATGCTTATTTAATAAAAAAATTTAAATTTTCGAAAATCGGAAGTGTTATAGTCTAGTTATTTCGCCAACTATGCTTACTTACCGAATACCAAATCGATTGCTGAATGTCTTATTATTTTGCATAGTTAGCTTACAACTCGAGTTTCAATCCTCAATATATTTGTTGTTTTAAACTTTTTTGAATATTTTCACCCACTTGTTAGGTAGATTTTCCAAAACTCAAACTCTTACCACAAATGAAAACGGTTCTAGCTTTAGCTTTCTCTAACCGTTTCGTTTGAGCGTAGCTTACCAATCAGTGAGTCAGGCACCCATCTAGAAAGCTTAGCATACTCACCTGGCAAAATACCCCTCCCTCTCCCCCGGTCAAATAAATACCGCATGTTTGTATTGTACTATATGTGTTTCATATTTATTATTTTGAATTCGTATCGTTTCATCGTCATTCGCAAATTGCTCATTATAATTACTATTATGGTTATGGGGGGGCAGCAGCAAATTCTCATTCTCCTCCATCTCATCGTAATGATTCGGATTGGGATTGGGATTATCGTTAACAACATTAATATTTGCATTTAAATTATCAAGATTAGGTTGTTGGGGCTGCTGCAGCAGCAGTTGCTGGCGGCGAAAAAGATGCTTTAGAGTATCTTCCCCGTGCTCATCATCCTCCGCTTCTTCCTCTCTGTGCTCAATTCGATCGTTTAATTGCTTAAGATTATTGTCAATATTCTCATTGAACGCGCTCTGGCTAGGGCTATGGCTATGGCTATGGCTATTTGGACTATCGAACTTAGTGCTAGTGTCTAAACTACTAGAATCAGTCGTGCTACTTTTAGTATCCATATTATAATGCTCGTTACTGTACAAGTAGTTGTAGTTGTTTTTTGGCAAGGCAGGTATTGCATTATGATTAAGACTATTTAGTTTAAGTTTAGGTTTTAAGTTACTATTAACATAGGTGTTTGAGTATTCATTTTGTTGTTGCTGCTCACGCGGCGCGGACGCCGCCGACGCCGACTGCACCAACTGCATGTCCATTTGGCTGGCAGCAGCTGCTGCTGCGCGGCTGGATGTGACGCCGGCCGCTGAGCGTTTTCGCCGGCCCCGCTTGCGTCGGCTGGCGGCCAGCATGGCCACCAGATTGAGAGCCGAGGGGGCCAACGAGGCGGCTGTGGCTGTCAACGCGGTGGAGGTGGCTGTCGAAGAGGAGGAGGAGGCGGACGATGAGGCGGCCGGTAGATTTTCGCTCGAGGATTGCTCCTGGCGGCGTCTCTGCAAACGACGGCGGCGACGACGTTCCATCAGGGTGGCATTGTTATGATGATGACGCACCTCCAGATTCTTGGGCTGGGGCAGTGACATGGCCCCCACAGCCAGATGATGCCGTTGACGCTGGCGATTTTGATGCTGCCGCTGTTGTTGTAGGCGATGTTTCTGGCGTTTGCGATTTCTATTGATGATGTTCTGCTCGCGCAGGATATCGCTCAGGCTATTGTTGTGGTTGTAGGACTTAAGGCTATTGTTGTTGTTGTTTTCGTTGTGGTTTTTGTGGGGGGTAGAAGAACTATCGCTATTAATACTTGTTGTTGTTGTTGTTGCAAGGCGACTTTGCTTTTCTTGCAAGCGTTTTGTGTTCGCCACTGGGCTCAACGTGGTTGTTGTTGTTGTTGTTGTGGTAGGTCTGGCCGTGGTGCTGCTGGTGGTAGTTGTTGTTGCTTTTTTGTTACCAACTCCAACATTTTATTCTTGTTTCTTTGATGAATCTCCAAGGTTCTAAAAAATTTCATTTTTTCAACTCGATGAAGCAGAAACCAATCATTTTGCTCCCGATACATATTTATGATTTTCGGTCCAATTGGCTTAAAATGCTTGGTGAAGCCCACAATTAACTCTGGATTGTAGGCATTTGTATAATTTACAAATCCTTGAAACATTCGCTCCTTAAAATGGCAACCTTTTGTGACGCTTCTCTAAATTGGAAAGAGACGAGAAATTGGAAAGAGAGAAAGAGGGAGGGTTAATTTTAGAAGTTTGAGGGGGGAAATGAAAGAAAATATCTAAACTATTTAAAAGAAACTAAGAAATTTATAAACTAAGCTAAACGAATGAAAAAAGTGTGACCGTTCAATTTTATTTGCTCTTTTCTATATATGGTCACACTAGCCATTTAAGTATATGAAATTTCAGCTGATATACTTTTAAGCTATCTGAGAACAGACCCTAAAAAAGTCGTTCCATTTGAACAAGCTTTCGTTTTGTTGATGTTTAAGTGCATTTTAGAATTCTCAACCAGTTATGGCCTCAAATGCAGGGCAAGTCTGCTGATGATAGAATTAGAAAATTTTACAGAAATGATTAAAAATTGAAAGTCTAGGCTCAAACTGAATTATATACTTAAAATAGTCATAAAATCTTTTGTCTGCAATTTTCAAATTTTTTCCGACTTTGTTTTTGACAAAACTAATGGATGGTGGAATAAACTCTGGTGCAATACTATAGCCGCACCTTGATTTTTCAGTGTACGCATAGAAAGAGTAGAGGTAGAAAAACTTTGCGATTACCGTTTGAAAGAGCGTTCAAAATGAGAGAAAATAAGTGACAAACATCAACACTCTCAGTGCAAAAATTAACCGTTATGTTTCATTTTCGTTTTGTGAGCGGTGCATTACTATAGCCGCACAATCTAATTTCTTATTCTGTGTTTTCTGGCGGCGATTTTATTTGAGTACACTTCGTTGAGTAACTATTTGTATTAGATTTGTAAATATGCCAAGTGGGCCAGTGCTGTCAGATGTCGAGAAAGGCCAAATTTTGGCGGTGAAAAGTGGGAATTGCTCATTTCGTGAAATTGTCTGAAAAATTGGACGATCCGACGAAGTTGTGCAAAATATTTGTAAAAACCGAAATGAATATGAAAAAAAAACACGGAGGACGTAAGCCGAAGATAAATCAGCGTGACCAGCGCCGATTATTGAGTGCTGCAAGTAATTCATTAAAGAACTCTAATGAATTAGAGGCTGAATGTGGCCTAAAATTGTCTCGGTGGACCGTTCCACGGGCTTTTAAGAAGTCTGAAAACATAGTGCGACAAAAATTGAAGGTGGCACCAAGGTTACTGGACCGCCATAAGGAAGCCCGGGTGAAATTCTTTAGAGATAACATGGGAACTGACTGGACAAAAGTAAGCACTTTTTATAAAGCAATGCAAATATTAATTTATCTTTCTAGATCATTTTCTTGGATGAGAAAAGGTTTAATTTGGACGGTCCTGATAGGTTTCGCACTATTAGAGGGATTTGAGGAAGGAACCCCTATACTTTTCTAAGAGAAATTTTGGAGAAGGATCATTGATGGTTTGGGCTGCGTTCTGCGAGTCTGGATGCTTGGAGCTGGCATTTCCAATCACTCATATCAACTCAAGACAGTACGAGGACATTTTTCAAATGAATTTATTGCCCTTTCTTCGCGGTCGAAAGCGTCTAAAGCTCATTTTCCAAAAGGACAACGCATAAATGCACGGCTTGAATGCAATGATGTTCGTTTTTTGGAGTGGCCCGCGTGCTCCACGGACATGAATCCGATAGAAAACCATGGAGCGTTGCTGGTCCGAAGGATTTTTGCTCAAAGCCTTAAGTAAAATAGTACTAAGGACCTCAAATTGGCAATAATTAATGCATGAGAAGAACTGTCCCTTAGTGATTTAAAAAACCTCGTAGACAGTATGCCGAATAGGATCCATGAGTTAATTAGTGTTAAAGGAGGTTACACTCATTATTAAAGTGAATAAAAACATATTAATTAGTTAACATTTTTCTATAGTTTATTTAATTTAGTGAAGTGCGGCTATACTAGTGCACCACTCAAAAAACGAAAATGAAACATAACGGTTAATTTTTGCACTGAGAGTGTTGATGTTTGTCACTTATTTTCTCTCATTTTGAACGCTCTTTCAAACGGTAATCGCAAAGTTTTTCTACCTCTACTCTTTCTATGCGTACACTGAAAAATCAAGGTGCGGCTATAGTATTGCACCAGAGTTTATATCAGCTTCTTGTAGAGATAGTTTTAAGGGTTTCAATTCGAAAAGATATTCATTTTAAAGCTTCGTCTTATGATCCAATTCTAGAGATCCATACCGAACAGGTTCGATCGATTTCAAATGGAGCAACAAGTTATTAAGAATTGACCTATTAATTCCCTTAAAATTCTGATTCATTTCCAAGTGCTTAAACCATTTACTCTTCCTTTTCAAACTCACCTTTCCAACAAGTCTCCTTCGATGAAAGCACAGATAATAGTCCACATCCTTGGCATAAATGGTAAGTTTGAAATCGACGCTTAATGCATCGCCAACACTGTCCATTATGAAGGATTCTGAAAGTATATCAAAAGAAAAAATTTTAATTAAATTATTAAGAAATAAACAAATAAGCTGTACAAAAAAATGAAACTTGAATGTGGTTGGCGTTAAATAAATATTGAGTTAAACAGCGTGCCACTTGAGCATTTTTCATAGATAACCCAATTAATTGAAAGGTTTTCGATAAAGTTCTGAAAGGTTTGATTAGTGTTTGTGGCGTCGCCAGGCGTACATTTTAATGAAATTAAATGCTATCAGTAAGAACATGGACTAAGTCAATTCCCCCGAGTCATTGAACCTCTTGAAGGTATGTGAAACTACAACTACGTTTACTATTCTAGGTTTAACCCTGAGCATCTTTTGGTGTGGCCGCACCACGTGCACTGGGCGTGCGTCTGGAAGACAAGAGCCAAATCGATCGATGGGCAAAGTAGAAAACGGCAAAATGATTTGTGAACTGATTAGATAAAATACCAAAGTGACAATGTACTTTTGGTTAATATATGGCTAAAGACATTTCACGTGGATCACTGACGCACGCTCGACCGCCCATGTCACTTTCGCTCACAGATCAACCCGCTCCTGAACTTCACAAATGTCTTGGAAAAACCGCATGAAATACGAAATAAATTAAGAGAAGCAAATAAAACACAAACCGCAATGGCGCCGCCGCCGCCACCCAAACAGAGTAGAGCCGTACGGGGTGGAGGGGTTCATAACATCAATCAAATATTAAATTACCAATAATTTAATTAAGCACACCATATGCACAGACACTGACACAGACGCGCACAGAGTTCAAAACGAATGCCAATTGAATTGAAATGCCAATGGAAATTTATTTCGTTAGCCACTTACGTGCCATTGAGGTGTTCTCCGCGGTCACTTTGCCGTTCGCATCGATGTGCAGCGTGCGATCGCTCTTTGTCTTCAGCGTAAAAACGAATTCTTCCGTTTTCTTTGCGCATGTTGTTGTCACAAGTGCAAGCAGCAGTACCTGAAAGAAGCAAAAGGAAAGCGATTAATAAACGATACATTTGCTTTAAAGTCACATCTGCCGACTAATCCTAGACAGCAGCAGAAGCAGCCGCAGCAGCCGCCCTTGTTGTGCCATAAATTTCCATTAATACGATGAGCTTTTTTTTTTTTATATGACGGCACACATGTGTCACCGAAAGGTTTTTATGGTCAAAGTTGGGCACACAGGCAAGGAGGAGCCATTAAAAGCGACTGGAATGCATAAGCGTGTGTTAGGACTAAATGGGAGATAAGGCTCAGCTGATACATTGTAGGGATAATGTGGCAAAATTTTGAAATACTGGCTCCCAAGGTGGTAAATTTGTTTTTAAAGTACATTTTTGGTGAATATTTTCTGCTAATCATTTTCAACCAGACCAAACGAAAGTTTCGAATCGTTTCGTTTTTTCACAGAGCGAAATACTAACAAAACCCGAGAAAATGTAACTGTAAAAAAGGTTCTGTTCGTTTCGCGGGAGCAAACTAAACGTAGCGAAATGCGCTCATCTTGATTTGCGGACAAAGGGAATCGGAACGATATGCAACGAGCGCGAATAGTTCGGAAACGTTTGCTGCTCAATTTGTTACATTAGTTGTTTTTTTTATACCCTTACTTGTAAAAGGGTATATTAAGTTGTGCAAATGTATGTAACAGGAGAAGGAATCATTTCCGACCTATAAAGTAATATATGAAGCATAAACGGTCGATATTCGTTGCGTCCGTGTGTCGGGTATGCAAGATCAGAGATGGTAAGAGAGAGGTTTGACATGGGACAAATGCTTCTTTTATCTGCACGCAGATCAAGTTTTCAAATTTTGGCCACGCCCCTCCCGCCCCCGCAATTGGGAAAAAACGTTATATCTCCCACAGTTTTGAAGATAGACGATTCGTACCTTCTAGAGAGAGTTAGTCATTAGCAAAATGTAAAATGATTTGCCGAAGAAATGATAAAGATCGGATGAGCGATGCTCAAGTTATGAGCAAAAGTGAACAGCCCCCCCACCACAAAAAAGTTTACTTTTGGAGGGTCAAGTAAGGAACCTTAAAATGTTCATGAGTAACGGGTATATGAAGTGTAGAGCGACTTAACTTCTCCTTTTTTCTGTTGCTTACTTCTTTGTTTCTCTCAGCTTTGTTGTTTTCGTTTGCTTTTATTTTATTTCTTCAATTCAGCAGCTGAAGTAGAACTAAAAGCCGATCATTCCGCAAACGATTTCTTAGTATACGTTTCGTTCCGAAACGTTCCAAGGCAGTGCAGCTGTCGGGAGAACAATATTCCAATCGTTTCGTTTGCGCTCTTCGGCAATATAAAGTTAGTGGTTTCGTTTTCCCTGACTATAGTAACAGCTACAAAACATATGAATAGTTTCTTAGCTTTCGCAAATAAAATAACGGTTCGTTAGACGGTTAGCTAAAATAGTGTTCCGAACTTCATAAAACTTTTCACTATCATTTAAATGTTTTCTATAGAGCAGAGGTCGGCAATGTTAAGAGAGAAGTTGCCACTGGAAACTAAGAAAATATTTGTATGCATACACCCAGAAAATTATTTTTCTATATTTGAGAAAAATAGTTAAGGGTTAAAGTCGCCCTAAAATTTAGAAATAATTTCCATATTTAAGACATATAAAGTTTAAATTTATTCTAGATTTTAGTAAACTTGCCCTAAAGAATTTTTTTAAAAAAAAAATTTCTTAGAGGTAGGAAATAATTTCTAAATTTTAGGAAATTTCAACCTTTCACTGTATTTTCTTAAATTTAGAAAAAAAACAGTTTTCTGAGAGGGCCACGCCTGGCCTGCAGGGGTCGAACACATGTCGCTACTCACACCCAAGAAAGCAATCAACTTTTCAGATTAGGTCAGTAGGTCAGAGCTGGATCTCTCACTTTTTGGCCTGGCTCTTCTTGACAATCCCTGGCACATGATGGAATAACAAGGTGAAGTCGTCAGCATCTGCTGAGGGCCAGTAGATGTATGCCTGTGAGTTAGAAAGAGACGGCATTACATTTGTATGTCTCTGCTTGTGTATTGCCGTTCGCTTCTAACATTCACAACGCACTGGACCTTTGGCCCTACAAACAGAGAGTGCGCTGTCTCGCTCGGCTTCACCTTATTAATTCCACCAAGCCCTGGCATAGAGAGAGAAAGGGCGCATGATATTTTTGAGAACACAGAGAGATGCAACAAAGAATGTGAGGCGCTCAGCGAACATTTAGAACTAAGCGCTTTTGCTCAGAGCGGGAGAGTAGCGCAGAGCGGGAGAGTGAGCTGCGAGAACGAAAGACTCACATACATACAAATTTAGTATGTGTGTTGAGCAAAAAAGCAATGAAGGAACAACAAAAACAACATTGCGATCAGTGTAAAATCCACCCTTTAAATTCCCGTCGGCAAAACAACAAAAACAACCTGTCAGTTCAAGTGTCAACTGCACACTAAAATGTTTTGGACCCGAGCAGACAGTGCTCTCAGAGAGCGCCTCACCTTCTTTATTGCATCATGAATTTACCTAATAGGCTAATCACACTGAGCACATCTCAGCGGAACGCATGGAATTTTCGGAAGATGTGAAATAGCGATTCACACGGACAACATCTCACATCTAACATCTTCAGTCGCCGAAGTAAATTTACAAATTGCTAAAAAAAAAATTGATAAAATGCATTTTTAAGAACAATTATGGGTTGCTTTATCTGTTGCTTAAAAACAGCAACTTGTAGTTCAGCAGCTTGTAGCAGATTTAGTCAATAATGCATTAGTTGCAGCGATTGAAGATGAAGAGGAGCTGCTGGCCATGAGGGGCATGAATCTGCTCATACCAAGAAGCGCTTTGATGTTTGTAAGTGGTAGTAAAGTGCGACTTTTATACGTGCAATTCGTTTACATCCTTATATTTTATCCTTATTTTATATTTGAGCATATTTAGCATATTTAAAGAGAGCATTCGGATGGAGCAATCAACCTACTTAATGCTTGTAAGCTGGCTTGAAGTGTTGAGAAAAAGAGACACAAATTGCCGCAGCTCCATCCTATGAACCCCTCAAATGAACCCCGGTGGCAGCCAAACCAATCTAATACTACTGCTGACTATTCTTCAGGTGCTGAAGAGATTTGTTATTTCGAATGAAGAAAAAGAGCGTATTGCAAGGCGCAAATGGTTTTACAGTGTTATTTATTGTTCCTTTCCCGCAACTGGAAGGTTGCTTGACTCGCTGCTATCTTCCGAAACATTTTACGCAGACCTCTTTGATGCTCCCTTTGCAACTCCAACCGCTCACTCGCTATGCTTACAAACTCCGCATAGTGGCCAGGCTTGGTGCATTTTGCAGGGGGCCTGCCATTGCTTCCAGAAAAGTGGGTGCCACAATCCGACATCTAATGGAGGAACTCTGTAATATTATCCGATATGAATTCCGCAACATATGCAATAAGGTCAAAACATGTACATTGTCATATGTCTGCTTATCTTATTGAGTTAATAAAACTTAATTTAATAATCCAACGTCTGTTTCTGGCCATTGATGGTTTGGAATTTTTGACACTTTTCCATTCCCTTTCGTTGACATTGTTCATGTTTCTCAGTGAATGACAAATTTTTAGTGGTGGACCAATCACCATCGTTAAAATACTGATTGAAACGAAGTAAAATAGAAACATCCACAGAAGATGTTGGAATGATGATAAAATTTTGGCACGGCAAATGCTTATGGAACATCTTTGATAATGATGTTAGATGTCAGATGTGCCTCAGTGTGAATAGCCTATTAGGCATGGACAACTTTTCTTTGCTCACCCACAAATACTATCTCAGCAGAGGAAATTCTGCCAACACGTCGCCACGTGTCTGCTCACTTGCCGACCACTGATATAAAGCTTTGAAAAGCTTTTTTTAACATAAAACAAAAACGTACAGAGTTGGAAAAATACTAATAAATATAAAGTTCATTCCAAGGGTCTCTAGAACCTCAGCAGGTTCTTTCTGCATTGAGATTTTTCTATCTGGAGCATGGTAGGGACATTCCTTCCTACTTTTATAAATGTTAAAAGGTTACCAATTCTTGAATGATCTGACAAGCGGTTTGTTAATGACCGTTTTGAATTTTTGTGATTTTCTGTCTCAAAGAAGTCAAGCTACTTTTCATTCTAATTCTTGTGTAATTATCTTACAATTTTAGAATCGCAATTTTAAATTCTTCTGAAGCACCGAAAATACCTGGATTTGGTCTAAAGCTTTCAAAACCCCCTAAGAATCACACAAATATTCGCTAGTCCAGGACCAGAGCACGTGTCTACCGCATGCCGTTTTTTTTATCAAGCACACGTTTCTTTCTTTATCCATTTGATTTTACATAAATGCCCTAAAAAGTTGATGATATCACAAATTGATATGGCAAATATGCACCGTCAGCAAAACAACATCAGAAATGTATCGTTCAGTAGGAGGGAGCGGGGCTTAAGTAAGGCAATTGCCCAGATCAGAAGGCCAAAGTCTCATATATCAACCGGCACACGGCACTACACTAAGACAGTTTATTTTAGTAGAATTTCTAAATATATTTATGTATATCAATGGCTTCAATGGCTTTGGCAAAGGGCTTAGGCGGGTCTGATGTTGATAAGCGCTAGCGTTCCGCCAGTCAAAATAAATTGACCTAAGTCAAGCAATTCCCTTAAGTCTGTGGGTATTTCATCATCATGATTTTCGAGCTGTATGACCTTTTCTTGATAGTTCAATGTTATTATTTATGATTATAAATATTTCTCAAGTGGAGACCTACAGCCAAGCCACTTCAAAGTATTTGGTGATTACACACACTCACACTCCACATAATTGTTTTAGAGTGTTGAAAAACAAACGGCCATAATTTTAAGGTTTGGGAAAGGGAAAATCTATAAATTATAATTTAATTATATTTTAATGCAAAGTATTTTTAACACCTTATCGTAAATCAATCAAGTACAGTGAGGCACTCACCATCGGTATAAAAATTATCCTGACATTGGGCAGCGTGAACTGTAGTAACCTGCAAGTAGAAGAAGAAAAAGTTTAAAGTTAATCAACTATAAAAAAGCCACAAACAAATTTGCATAAATCACACAGAATTATTAATCATATTTTATTGATTTTATTGATTTGTTTTGTTTTTAATTTTCAACTTCCGTCTGAAGTCATGATCGTAAACAAAATAACCAGAGATGAGTTCACTGAGAGCCCTTTATGGCCAATGTCACACACACACACACACACACACCGAACCAGAAGTGGCCATACTCAAGAAAAGCCAAGAAAACGTTTTGTTTTCTATTGTTTCAGGCACTATATATAAGTACCTATATATGTATATATACATATGTATATAAGAGACTGCATATTTTGTTTCACGACTAATCCCCCTACAGGCCCAAAAGGTCATTGATTTCAGCTTAAGACCTGAACTGAACTACAAACAGCCGAGTATGGCAAAGGCACTAAAGAAGGGTAGTTTCTTGGGACGAAGGTCTTTTTAGAAAAAGTGAAAAGCTCAAAAGAAAACTACAGAAAGAGCTAACAGAGAGTCCAAAAGTCAAAAATACAAAAATACAAAAAAAAAGCCCAGCCCCTGGACAATGAGCCCTGTAAATTGCAGTCCCAAAGCCGTTTGCCCTCACAGTGGGCAGTCCCCAAAATGCCTTTTTGGCATAGCGATTTTTATCATTTTTCAATTTCACAGCAGACAATAAAGTTCATTTCAAATGTGCACAGACACACAAACACACACATGAATATTAATGAAATTGGTACGATTCATTGATGATGATGCTGCTGCTGCTGCCGTGCAGATGAACCCAGACACAAACATAGAAATGGTGTTTATACCCTGGGAAAGGGGTTAACACCCTATGGGTATGAATAGAAAATAAATTCGTTCTAACAGCTTTCAAGTAACAAGTTTAGATTTTCATTTGAGTCTTTATCCTACAATTTCTTGCAACTGCTATACACTGGCCTTCTAACCCTCTCTACACGCTTTTTCCTAGAGTCCATAGCCAAAGTCCTACTGATGATAAAGCCAGGAGTCTTAGTATACACAAACCTTTTATTTTTCGGTGTTTTTGGGTACCTTGTAACCTTAACCTTTAAGTACAGCTCACAAAATATGGTCAACTAAGTTGTTTTATACAGCAGGTTCCCCGCGTGCGGGTGCTACCTATGCCCATTGAAATTTAAACACAAAACGAAGAAGTGAAGCTACACTTTTTAGGGCCATTTCATAATATTAAATAATTCACTAACCGATTTTGGATCTAATTTAATTTTAACACAATTTGGATTAAAACTTTACACCATTATTATATTTTGTAAATTTCTGATTTTTTGGTCCATTTCAACAACCACCTCCCATTATTACCGTCTTTATGATCAGACTCATTTTTAACTTAATACTATATTTTAAAATATTTTGCAAAATTTCTAATATTTTTAAGCTTGATTGACAGACACCTCCCTATTTTATCCGTCTTCAATTGCCAACTTTCAAATCTTCGCTAAGCCTTTAACTCCTTACAAAGTTTTAAAAGTTTCTCGATTTTTTTACAATTTCACGCAAATTTCGCGGTTTTTTTGACCATTTAAAGAAAAGTTGTATAGCCTATGTTCAACTTCAGGTTATCAATTATCCGGTACACAAGTCCATGACTCAAAGTTTTATCGCTAACCATTTCATGCCCATTTCTTCAACTTGGAAACCAGGGCAAGCGTACAATTTCCAAAATTTCATCGCAATCGGATGAGCGGTTTAGGCAGGCATAAGGGACAGACATAGATACATGAATTTTTTATATAAATAATACGTTCGTTAAATATCACATGTTCCCTATACACCAACGTTTTTACTTTTGTCAATTTGTAATTAATTTTAATTTGAAATATGGTTAACAGCCCGCTCTGTCTTACGATAACAGCTGCAGATAATTTCGTTCGGCTTTCAGCTATTGAGCAAAAACAACTGGTGCAAAACGAGCCAAGAGTGGAAAAGTGTCTTTTTTTTGTTATTGCGTTAGATACTTCATAGCAGGCAAAGGAAATTACTAACTCGTAATTACTTCCTATTACCTTCTCTTATTACGAATTTTATTTATAACAAAGTTTTGTTGGTCCCCTTGAGATTCACTTAAATGGAAGTTCGACTGTGGCACACAATGTACGCATACACCACTTGCAGTTTACAAAGGCACACGCAAAGCACATACATGCGAAAGACACTTTTCTTACAAACTCTGTTCGAAGATAGTGTCTCTTGAAACAATGTCAATAAAAGCGGAAACAACCTCTAACGGTAACAAGAGAGACGAGGTGAGAGTTACTTCGATTCCCATTTTACTTTCCAAGGATGACTGTTTTTTCTGACAACCAAGTCGGAGCACATCTGACTTGTAAACCACCTAGGTGGATGTGCGTCTCTCACCAGCTTCTTATATCTGTAATCTAAAGTCGACACCAGCCAGCATTTTATGAATGAAACACATTTGTCAGAGAAAACAGTGTTTTTTGATCGTCGACTATTATATATACAGCAAATCATTTGCGCGAATTTTTCGAACTCCAATTTTGATTGCTTTACATTTTGTTATTGTAAGTTCAATAATCACGTTTTGAGCATAAGGTAAAGAGTCATTCTTGAGTCTTTTACCCAATATGAAATTAAACTCTTTTATAATCATAGAAAAGACCTATCTAAGAGTTTTTTTTTAGAGCGAAGCTCTTTACGGACGTCAGACTGGGGTAGTTTTTGAAAATTTTGTCTTTGCGGCAGATTCTTTTGGGGGGGGTATGTCTTTTGAATTTTGTATTTGCAAAATCAGCAGCTTTTATCATTACAGTAGTAGCAGGTGGGTTGTGTGTGGAGTGGGACAGTGTGAGGTGGAAGTGGGGGAAGTGGTGGGTATCTGGTGGGAATCAGGTGAAGATTTGGTGGGGATCTGGTGGGGATTTGGTGCGGATCTGGTGGTGATCTGGTGGGATCTGGTGGGATCTGGTTTGAATCTAGTGGGGATCTGGTGAGGATCAGGTGGGGATCTGGTGGGGGAGATCTGGTGGGGATCTGGTGGGGATCTGGTGGGGATCTGGTGGGGATCTGGATCTGGTGGATCTGGTGGTGATCTGGTGGGGATCTGGTGGAGATCTGGTGGGGATCTGGTGGGGATCTGGTGGGGATCTGGTGGGGATCTGGTGGGGATCTGGTGGGGATCTGGTGGGATCTGGTGGGGATCTGGTGGGGATCTGGTGGGATCTGGTGGGGATCTGGTGGGGATCTGGTGGGGATCTGGTGGGGATCTGGTGGGGATCTGGTGGGGATCTGGTGGGGATCTGGGGGGTCAGGTGGGGATCTGGTGGGTATGCGGGAAGTGGGGGTTGAAAGAGTGGCTGCATTGAGGTCAAGTTGTGAATTCTGTGCTATAAACTATAATGTTGTCTGTTAGACAGTGATTTAACAGGGGCTTAACAGTGACTTAACAGTGATTTAACAGTGACTTAACAGTGACTTAACAGTGACTTAACAGTGACTTAACAGTGACTTAACAGTGACTTAACAGTGACTTAACAGTGACTTAACAGTGACTTAACAGTGACTTAACAGTGACTTTACAGTGACTTAACAGTGACTTAACAGTGAATTGACAGTGACTTGAGTATTTTTTTTATAACATTTATTTATACAGAATCCAAAAAGTGTCTTTTTGCCATTACTTAAATCGGTTGTATCAACGTAAAGAGCTTCGCTCGTACCGTGCGTCCCATGACACACACTCTTTTTTTTAATGATTCTCCAAATGCTATGAGGTGATTCGTTGACTTCTCTGCATTTATCTTGTTACAAATACGCGGAAAGTCTATTTGTTCTAAATGTAATTTATTTTGAACATATAAGTGTTTTAGTGACCTGATTTTGACTTTAGTCAAAATTTTTCTCTCTGAAAGCGCTGACTCAAGGTCAAGGGTCAATTATAAATAATACAATCTAACACAATTCAACAGAGATAACTCACAACATTAATTGGAATAGCAATGTTATGTGGAAAGGCTATTTCGGAATTGTCCCCTAATGCACTCATCAGCAGACTTTCTTTTTCACACTTCAAATACTTGCAAAATTTCTCATTTTTTTTGTCAGAAAGCTTGGGACAGTGGTTGAAATTGTTCTTTCCTAAATTCTGTTTCTAATTTTGTTGTTCACCCTTTATCACTTTTTCTTCAAAAAGGGAAGTGTGTTTTGTAGGGGTTTTTCACAAAAAAAAAAAAAAATAAAATTGTTAAAGAGAGAAATTGTTTGTATATTTCAGCATTAAATTTTACTATTACTTGGATTATAGTGCTTAAAGTAGTTAAAATAAAAGTTTCAACCCATTTTCCACATTATCACATAAATTTACCACTCAAAATTCGAATAGTTTGTGATTCTTTGGAATTTCCAAGAGAACAAGACTAAAAGTTGTGCAATCAGCTTGTTATTCTGATTAAAAGTTAAGATAGTTTTGCAGTAAGATAAATAAGAGTACACCATGAGCTGTCAACGTTGAGTAATCCAAGAAGCAAGCACTTTATCTGACACAACACAATCTTACAAGAGATATTGTCAATTAACTAAACATTTATAAACTTCGTTTACTATCAATTAGGGAATGTCAAGTTTGAATTAATGATGAATGTAAAACTAATTTAACAGGGAAGATATTTTTCAAACTAAGCGATCTAAGGCAGTGATGGAAGTTCTCTTGGAGGACAGCAGAGGACACGTGTACGGGAGGCTATGTCTTTGTTGAGGTCGCTTTTGTATATATCTGTCTGATTTTAGCTCATCTGGTTGTGTGTATAATCTCATACTACAATATTAAAAGAGCGTCTATCTGCTGATGAAGTATTGCATTCTTACAAATTTACACACATTTCCTGGCTTGATTTGAGGCAACTGGAAAATATTAAAATAAAATTTACTAGTTTAAAGTTCCTCAAAATATTTTTTAAGTGTATATCACTTAAAGTTTTATAAATTTTATATGCGTATTCTGTCAGCTTTAGCTTAGCCCAGCAGTTAAGTAAGCTTACTTGTGGTTGAATTTATGTTTAGCTTGCACTCTGCATAATTTTTTTTTTTGTGATAAAAATAAAATGATTTAATTTTTCCACAGAATTTTTGCCGGTTTCAATTTTCACAACAGGAACTTCGTAGGGGTGTGGGCAAAGTTTTATTTTTTCATGGAAAAACACAAATGTTCTTACATAAGACTTATACATAATTATCTGTGATCTCAGGTAATCAATTTTTTTTTTTTGCACAAGTTTACCTTGAAAGCTTCCTATCTCTAGTTTTTCTTTGGGTTAGCAACCGCAAACCAAAACTGAAACCGAATTCTAATACAACAATAGCCCAGGTGACCCGCCCTCTCTCTCTCTCTATCTCTCTTACTCCGTTGCTGTCTTCTATTTTCATTTCTCATGTATGTAATTTGATATTTACTTGGTACGTTTGTCTGTGCTTTACTTTTGTTTCCTTTACAATGCGACTCATAATTACCTTTTTGGTATGCAGACAGAAGCACAACGCCCAAATGATTTTGAATGTTGTTACCAAGAAGGCATGTGCTTGGCATACAGATGACTAGCTAGGGAAAAGCTTTCACATGCATAGGGCTCACTTATAGGGAAAAGCTTCCTTTTTACTAGGCAGCTTGCGAAAGCTCACCCATACTTTGACATAGATTGAAAGGCCACAAATCTAATCACTTAGACATTCTCTTAGTCTTAATTAGTTAGTAAATGCTTCGCCCAAAAAACTAACTTGTCATTCACTAGACAAAATTGTGGTATTAAAATAACCAGTTTGACCAAGTGCTTGGGTAACTGGACCTAGTCCACTTGTTGATATATATATGTATACAACAAAAATTTGGCATCTGTGGAATGTGACAACGATTAGATTAGACAAGATTCAAATGTGATGATAAAGGCCACAAAGAAAATATGATTACCAGGCACAATTCGCGGTTGAAAATCCTTAAGTAGCTGCTGATTGCGGACACGTGCGAGCCCATCAATCATGTAATCGACTCACAATAATTACAGTTACAAAGCGAGTGCACAACCCTTCTGTCTTTCAAGTGTGAAATTCTTTTTTGGGTGCTTTCAATTGTGCGTATGATGGTCACACCCCACACCCCAAAATGGATATTTGCAATGTGCTTGCACTTAATGCAATTTTTTTTTGCCTTTGTTTTAGGGGTTGCTCCCATTCGAGGTTATTTAATACTCTTGCATCATCATCATCATCATCATCCACCTTGCGCTTTTTACAAAAAAAAGGAACCAACAACCCTAATCCCCCATAGCTCAACCCTCCTGCGGATGCCGACTCCCGACGACCGGCTGCAACTTTTTTTTACGTGGCTGTGCATTTTTCTGTTTTACGCTTAATGAAGTTCCAGAGAAGGGCGACGAGGTTTAGTGACTTTGACAGTTTTGCCAGGGCGTGCGACATATATGAAAATATTTGTACAAGTTAAGAATCATTTCTTGGTTTTTGGTTACTTTTCAGTATTGTAAAGATGATTTGGGTAAGAAAATTGGCGCCCAACGTGGTAACTTCTGCACTACCAGCTGTAGGTTGCAACCAAGATTTAAAGAAACTTCACTCAACGCGAAGCTTTGGTAAGAAATCTGCTAATTAGCTCTGATAAATTAAAGCCAAGCTCTAGCTCTAGGCTAGACTCATCTGCAAACAGTACTTCATTCTATCTGTTTCTCGGCTCTTCATTCAACTTCAACCACTTGAACTTGTAACAACAACGCAACGCCCCAAATATAAACAGCCCAGAGCAACGGGAACGGGTTCAGTGTACCCCAGAGATAAGTAAATGTCGTGCTGGTGCGGCACTGTCTAGATATACTTGTACATTCATATACGTATGTTGCGCCAAATGTTGATGATGAGATGCAAAGACAGTGTCAAGGCTGATTTCGTGCCTCAGCACAGAACACAGCTGATTAGCGATTCGCTTTACAAAAAAATAGACATGAAATTTACAACGAGGGGGTTGTTGTTGTTGCTGCTGTTGTCTAATGCGATTTTCATTTTGGGACAGCTGCATTGTTTGCTGGCTGCCGATAAGCCGCTTTTTTTTCCAACTGATAAGCCTACCTCCCAGCTACTTAAGTGGCCAAATACCTTTGTTGTGCTAGGTAAAGCCTTAGGCAACTTTCCCCCAAAGTGTCAATATTTTGTCTATTAAACTGTGCGACAAGTTGCTCAAATGTAACACCTTTTTCTGCTTAAAAAAAAATTTGAAAGAAATAGTAACACCCAGTTACACCTGAGCTTAAGACTTTTTGTTTACAATGAATGACATCAAATGATAACAATCAATAAATATGTATACAAACGAGATTGTTTATCAAATGAACAGTATAATTTGCTTACTGGATAAGTAAATTCAAAGAATTTAGTATTAGGAGTTTTTTGTAAAAAGTCTTATTACCTTAATGGTGTACGTAAGGCTACAAGATTGTTTACTGAAATAAAACTCGATTGCTCATCTTTTAGATAGCTTCTAGTGTTACAAAAAGTTAATCTATTTGTTATATATGACAGATAGGGAATCTGGCATTAGCTAGGCAAATATCCCATGACTTTGTTTACTTAAACTTGGATATGATAGAGTGAGACAGACACAAACGAAATATGAGTAAGTTACAATAACAAAGAGCACAGCTTTACAACATATGTATATGACTTGCACTTGTTGAAAATAAATCGGTATTACTTTTCAATACAGACTAAGGGCCGATTTCACATCTTTTACATACAGATATCCAAAATATAAGGTAACAAATAATAGAGTAATTTGTAAGTGGGAGAAGAGAAATTGTAGTGGCAAAATCTGTCACTAAGTCAACGCAGTTCAGGGCAAGGTATACTAAACAAGGTAGGCTCACTCACTCTTTCGCTCTCTTGACAACTTGTTAAATTTCAGTCAGTACCAGCGGCGCAGAGCTCAACGTGTTCTGTGGAAAATATGCATTACGACTGTCGAAAATGTAATGCACTACAATCGCTGATTTTCGTTAGAGAGATTGTAATCGAAAACAAACAGACTGCGAACATTCTGCATTACAATTTTAAAAATAATGTACGCATTCGTAATGGGAAGTTCGGCTCTGGCATACATCCTTAATACCTAGTAATGCAGGTTGTCGGCAGCCCGTTTACAAAGCGGCCATGCACATGGCAAAGTAATGCAGATTGTATGGGATTATTTCCTTCATACTGATGGCAAAGTAACGCAGGAGTAACCCATTTTGTAATGGCACCGCTGGGTAAGCAAAGTCTGTGAAAAATTTTTGTGTTCTTAGTAGCTTAGTAGGTTTGTATTGAAATATATTACTCTCCCGCTCTCGCTCTCTTTGACACAAATATAAGGAGTTGTGAGAGAGCGAGTGAGCCTACCTTGTTTAGTGTACCTTGGTTCAGGGTTTACAAATGCTGGATAATGTAGCTTATGACCTTCTCCAAGCATTTTTATCCTTATACTTACCAACTTTTATCATGTACCTAAAAGCTATAAATGAAAATATTCAATTGAGTTTGCTTGCATACTCTGCACAAGAGTAAAATCAGTTTGACTCTAATAAGGAATCACTACCAAAAGCTTCAAAAATTATTTAATAACTCTCAGTGGCAGTTTTTTTTAAATAAAGACAAAAAAGCTTAGCTAGATGATAAGTGGGTTAAGAGAGGACATTTTCAATACGAGCAAGTCCCAAGCAAAATAGCTGCCAACCCCATCAGCCGAGAGGAGCAGAGAAACAAGTCAATTAAATTTCGAATCTTTCGTTTATCATAGTTCATCGAAGGTATCATAAATGCAAGCTAAATGATGGTTTCTAAGTACAAGGGCAACAGTCTCTAATTGAAACTAGTTTTGGTTGCGAGCATTTATCGAAACTTGTTAAAGAAGCTATGCTCATTTTTGTGCTCTTAGTTCAGGGGTGGACCTCCAATACAAATGAAGAAAATATATCTCAAGCAAACACAACCACCAGAAATAGAAAGAGAAACCCGATTTTTGCCAACAACAAAGCCCTCGCTCGTAGAGAATGAATTGAGAGAACACATTTAAAGTTGTTGCTGCACTACACAGCCAGATCACCGGCAACAACAAAACCTTCGAAAAGAAAGAAGAAAGAGAACGCATATACGGGGAGCCACAGAAATCTCTAGAGATTTTGCCGACGGTTGTTTGTAAATCTCTCGAAAAAAATCCTCGGTGCCACAGAACTTCGAGAGATTTCGATTTCTTAATAGAAAATCTAGTTAGAACACCAGTTGTTCCAGTTGAAGTTCCATCTCTAAAAACAGGGCTGAAACTCTCCAAAAATTTCCCTTTTTTTTAGTTATGGGTTAATTTGATGTTTAAATGAAATTTTTTGATTGTGTAATATGTTTATGATGAATTTTTAAATTATATTTAAAAATTTAAGTCATATTCTTCATAAATAAGTAAAAAAATTTTTAAAATTTGTTGGCGCCAAACATGAGGCATAACTTGCAGCCCTTAATCCGCTACCTGTCAAGTAGATGGCGCCACCACCGCCAGTTGGAGCTAGTGAGAAAAGAGATTTGCTCAATCTCTCAACAAATGATAGGAGGAGTTGATCTTGCTATGTAGTTTTAGGCATGCGTGCCTTGACCCTATTGCATAAAACACCAGGGAGCGAATGAAAGTGTGTTTAGTCTCTTCGCACAAGCCTCCGCAAGAGTTCGGCTCTTGCCGCCGTGGATAGCGAAAAGCGTTTGGCCGTACGCATAAGCAAATTTGTTCTTGCGTTCGAGTTTGCGAGTAAGATCAGAGAGAGAGAAGAGAGACACATATAAAGTTGTTGTTGCAGGTCTGAGCGCGACCACAACAAAACACAGAGCCCGCATATGAATTTGTTGTTGCTCTATGTAGTCTTATGGCATGCGTGGCCCATATGCTCGCCAGTTATTTCTTTGAGTAAAGCAACAACGAATGCGCGGCTTGCGGAATGGGCTTGGGCACCCCTGATTTAGCAAATGCTCTGGAAGGTTTTCTCTGTTCTACTTCATCGAACGCTGGGCAGCGCCTAAAAAGCCGGTTAATCACTTGGCAGAAGCCTCGACATCAAGAGCGTAGACAGCTTTCGGAAAAGGTAAGGGCAGGATAGCCTGAACGTTGCTTAAATATTTCTTTATTTGTATTTTTCAACCTTAAATAATGACATCAAGCTGCATTTGATATGAAATGAGAAACAATCTTTAAAATAATTTCGCAAAACTGAAGTTCTAAATGAAAACGTGCATTTTCCAAGGTAAAATCTATGATTAAGGGATAAACAGCTGTCTCCCCTTGCCTAAGCCCTTGCTCGACATGCTTTCGGCTCGGATCTGTGTGAATAACGAAATATGTTCGGTTCTTGGGGGCTAGACGCATGTTTGTTAAATCTTTGATCACTGATCAGCTACTGTTATATCATAAAGCTAAGACAACATTTTCTCTCCACATAGAAATCAATTTTTAATAATTTTCCAAAAACTTTCCCATTTTGCCCAAAATGTTGCTGCTGCTGCACTGCGATCATCAAGTGTGCACCGAGCTCTCTGTGTAAAGTGGGTGTGTTTGTTGTTGTTTTTACACAACACTACAGCCAATTGTAGGTCAGGTGCAACCTCAGAGGGGGGCTCCTAAATAATGCAGCTGCTGCTGCTGCTGGCTGCATCTTCTCTAAAGAGAGTGAAAGAGTAAGAAACAGCTGTCAAAATTAACTTGATGGCCAGGGGGCGGGTACGGGCAGCGTAAGTTGGTAATTTGTAATGCAAATATTTGCATAAATTGAAAAATTTTACAACCCACGTTTTCGTCTTTGGCATGATTTATCTACGTCTCTCTCACACTCGAACAAAAAAATCAAATAAATAATTAAAAAAAAAGGACGTTTTGGGTCTTGCAAAGCAAAACAAACGCTTGAGGGCCGCGTGGTTCTTGACAATTAGTTTCGAGCGTTTTTGGCGTATTGTTATTATTATTTCATACTCAGGTTACATGTGTATGGGTAGGCAGACAGGTTGACCATAGTATACTATGAGCTTGATAAGATTAAATGGAAAACAACTACGTTCAGGGGAACTTTGCAGGATTGTTGGCTCAAACCAACCAAATACTGAAAGCCCAGACAGATACAAATATTTGACAGAAATCTATATCAACAGGTGGAAAAAATGCCAAATGTCGTGCATAAGTTACAGCCCAGGAATGTCTGAGCCCAGCTGCTTTTGCTGCTGATTCTACTGATGACTAAACATACATATATATGTTGCTATATCATCATCATTTGCATCATTTGAAACGTGCCGTTTTGGGTACAACTTGGTTGTGTATGGCGTACAGACGACGACACTCCCTTCCACCCTTATCAGCTACCGTTTCCATAACCCAATTATTCATATACAAAAAAAAACCGCTAGCGTTTTTTCGCGTTTTTTTGCGCGTTTTTTTTTTTTTTGTTTTCGAACAAACACAAAATCGCGGCTGGACTTGTTTTCCTCTTTCACTCGGCAGCTTTCCACCGCGCGTAACCTAATTATAAAACTTGAAGTGACATTTTTTTTTCAGTTAGCGACACCGATAACTATATTTTGTGCCTATTTTTGTGTTTTTATTTTTGCGGTAGGGGAGGAATATTGACGTTTGAAACTGGGTACAAAAATATGATACGCCAAAAGAGTTTCAAAGAATGGACGCCCGGGACAGTTAGGCCTCTCAAGAAGCAAAGCGACTCTGCGACGCAATAGATGTCAAGTTAAACAATAAGAGCAAAGCTCTTTCCACGCTTATCGAGAAAAAGGGTTCACTTGGATGCCGCCTTGGCTCACAGTGAGAAATTATTAATGGGACATTTGATTTCGTTAGCAGTCAACAGCTAACAGCTGCCAATTATTATTCAGACCCTAGACTTGAGCTAGATCTGGAAAAGATTCTCAAAAAACTATAAAAATCTTAATTCCAGCATGATGTAAGTACAACAACACCATTTCTGTCATGGCTATGGAAATATTTGGTTTTCTCTTATACAGTCGAACAATCTCGCTGCTAGTTTAAAAAAGAGTCGTTTCAACCAACAATTTTCAAGGAAACGATTTAAATGAATTTTCAAAAACTTAAGGTTCGTAAATTTTTGGACAAAGGTTTTGGTTCGAACCCTGGTTCAGCCCATACTTTTCCCAATATTAATGAAAATAGAAACTTATTTGTTCATAAATCAGAATTATATGTAGAATGTTACTTTACTCTTACGTAAAATTTCAGTTTTTAGTCCAGGTTTTGTTAAGGCTGGAATGACAGTTTACTTTTTTAAGGACAACTATTGTGCAGTTTTACACTTGCAGTCATTGGAGTGTTTTCAAAATAGCCACCAATTGTACATCAAAATATCGATAAGTATTTTTGCGTCAAGTTATTTTAAGACTGAGACGATGGTCACACTGCATGGTTGCAAGGAGAGGAGAAGTGACAGACAGACTTGACTGAGGACCGAACGAAAGCGTGTGTAAATAGAACGGATATGAACAAACTCGTATGGATATTCGTAAATAGTAAACCGTATGTATATAAAGAAACCCGTATAAATAGTGTGTGCCTGTAAATTCAAGCCCTACATACGCTATGCCTCGGTTATAGCCGACGCAAAAGTTTTGACTTAAAATGGTCCATCAAACAAATTTTGTGTCAGCAATCAATTTAATAAACTTAGTAAGACCGGATCTAGAGTCTTTTTTTGTGTGAAGATTGTATAAGAAATTCTCATCGCCTTTTAAAATTATTTATAAAATTACTGATAACTTCTGTCTGGTTGCTTAGGTTAGTAGATAAGCAAACGGTTAGCCAATTTTTTAATGTTTATAATTTTTGCGGAAAAAGTAAATTAAACAAAACCGCCCGTCGTAATAAAATAGTTTGGTTCGTGTGATATAAACTTTATAATGTTGGAATCAAAAGAATTCGGTCTAGAATTAAATAAAAGTTGGAATTCCGAGTTAAATCCTGTTTGTATTATTGTAATTTCATTAGAAGAATCAACTCTAAATCGATTCACCATACACCAAAGAATAGTAGTCAAAAGAAGCAAAGCAAACTAAGAAGGGGGATTCCAAAAAAATTTATAATTTTATTATATTATCTCAAAAATTAAAGAAAAATAGACAGACATTTACCTGACCACAACAAAAAATCAAATTAGTTATCAATTCCACAGCTGACTAAGCGGACGCTGTGCCTTTTTTTTTGTACGTACACTTACACGATTTTGTCAGAAATATGTAATATAAATTGTTGTTTTTTGTTTTAAGTTATACTGTTTACAGCCCTAAAGACGAGTCCCTAAGGGGTTTGAGAATATAGCGAAAAATCCAAAACTCGTGTTTGTTTTGTTTGTTTTTAATCAGCACGTACAAAAAAACATTGACCTCGAGCCAGCTAAAATAATCTCAAATAAAAAACATAGGTCGCTATCCATAACAACATTTGAAAATTTGATTTATTGAGCTTATAAATTAATGCACTAGTCACAAACATTTACAAACTTGGATGCGAGACTTTTAAGGAATTTAGTGACGAACGGAATAAAGTGTTTCATGAAATGTATTGTACTTTCTAGAGATAGCTAGTATTAAGCAATATGATTACAATTTCGGTCAAATGACCACCACGGCTGACTTGGCAACGTTTTTCCGGTCGAGAGCACTGACGAGTACGTACACGGGTTGGTTGAGTTTTTTTATTTAATTTTTTTGTTAAATGTTTTTTTACTCTGTACCGAAGGTACATATTTAGATCGTTCAAAATATATAAAGAGAAAATCTATTTCGATATAAATACATATATTCTTGATCAGCGTTAACAGCCGTGTCGATATAGCCATGTCCGTCTGTCTGTCCGTATGAACAAACAGATCTCAGAGATGGTAGAGATAGAGGATTGGCATGTATGGACAAATGTTTATACTTGCAGGCAAATAAGTTTACTTTAAATTTTTGCCGATATTGTTTAAGAAATGTCAAACAGTTTTGTAGATAGATGATTTGTACCCTCTAGAGATAGTTAGTCATTAGTGTGTGGCAATATGTATCGATTTGCCGAAGAAATAGAAGAAATAAGTGAATCACCCTCTCACCCCCTCCCACCCCTTTCACAACCTACGCCGCACAATGTTAGAGAGAGAGAGAGAGAGAGAGAGAGGATGAGAAACTTAGAGATGAGCGCAACAGCAGCACTGCATTCAGCTCCTACTCTAGGTACAGAGTATATTATAGTCGGGATTGACCGAATTTTTTACTTGCTTTGTTAAATGTTTTTTATTTAAATTTTCGCAAGGTTTGAGACCACCACTTTGGAAATATATTTTTTAATATTTTCCAACTTTTCTTCAAGCGGTATCGTAAATGTCAAAGCTTTACTAAAAATAAGTCGCTTTCCGAATGACATTTGACGTTTTTAGAGTCAAATTATAGTCCAAACTCTAGATGGACCACCCTGCATTACTCAAAAAATGACTTGATAAAGAATAAAATTTTTATAGGTTGGTGTGGTTTTATAACGGGTTTCCAACAATTTTGGCATCTTTAAAACGGCTCTTGTATGCTCTATTTAGACCTAATGTAACTTTCCAGAAATATTTGGTAAACGAGTTTTCAGAACCCATTTCGGTCTGTCCCAATATTATATTTTCTGTTAAAGGTAATGTTTCGATTCACAATTTATTTTGCTTTGATTGTCATTCATAATCTAAATCTTCTTGGCCAAATTCTTTTGGTTGGTTTCAAACCTCTAATGTTTTGTTAGGAGATTTGCAAGCTCTTTTCTCACTAGCGCCCTGTGTCGAAGTGGCGCCCTCTAAATAGCTAGCGGATTAAGGGATGGAAACTAATAACTCATGTTTGGCGCCAGCAAATTTTAAATTTTGCATTATATTCGTGGACTTAAACTTGACTCGACTTAAAATTGAATTATTATTTAAAAATGCATCATAAAACATATAACACAATCAAAAAATTTAAGTTAATCATTAAACTAACCCACTTCTAAAATTAGGGAAATTTTTGGCGAGAGATTCAGCACCGTTTTTAGAGAGATGGAACATCAATTGAAATCTGGTGTTCCAACTAGATTTTCTAATTAAATACTGAAATCTCTAGAAGTTCTGTGGCACCGAACATTTTCGGAGAGATTTACAAATCAACCGTTGGCATAAAATCTCTAGAGATTTTATGTGTAGGTACCCTTTTGTATATTCAGAAATTAAGCATAGTAAATTTCAGAAATTTCTTGAAATAGCAAAAAATTCTGTCTACTTCAAATATGGTCAACATTTATTCGCTTTCTTAAATTATTCCCTATTAATATAAATTACTATTTCAAAATTTTCATTACACAAAGTTAAAAGCAAATTAACTAAATATTGTCCAGTCATGTTGCCTCCCTGAGTGTCGTAATAACAAAAGAGCTTACGTATTGCATTATCAAACAGTTCATAAATATATTTTTATGATATTTTTTGGCCTATAATAACCTGTGATTTGCACTAATCATAAATATCAATAAAACTGCTAGAGCAAAATATTTATAGAGTGGTAGAGAACACTGAAATTTATGGGGGAGGGGCGCAAGTCATTAGATGTAGGTCTCAGGTTTATTATCCCCCACCGCCACTCTTATCAATTTGTTGAAATGTTTATCTTCTGGAGATTTCCGTTTAATTAATAAAAAAAAAAGAAAAACTAAAATAACTAAAAAATCAAATATTGTGTATCATGAGGAATCACTTTCTTATCTGTGTGTGTGTGGGGAAGTGGTCATTCATGATGAGCTTGTTTATGGCAAGTGAAAAGCGTGAGATTTACTTAAGCATTTCTTTCTTTTTTCCTTTTCTGTCTTTGGGTATGTCCTGAGATCAGCCAGAGCGACCCTCTCGGAAAGTTTGAAGGTATAAGGTACAATGATGACTCGCATTTAGTTTGCATGTTGCGGCATAACAAGTTATAAATGGCAATTATTAGAACTGAACCTGGACCTCAACTCGTTTCTGTTTCAAACTTCTGCTGGCATATTTATGTACATAGCACTGTGTTTTTATGTGTGTTTGAAAAATTGTTTTTTAAGTGAAATTACTTTTACGATATTTATTGCAATGGTTAAGTGTGTGTGTGTACGTTAAGGGAGCTACACATATTGTGGGTATTTTGGAGGATCGGTGAATTCAAGTTTGATATGGCGTGTTGCTTCTCTCTTTGGGTTATGCACGGGGTTAGTTAACCAATTGCATAAGGGTAAAGGGATAAGATTAGGCTTAATTCTGTATATTTTATATTTTAAATGTATCAGATTTAATGGAAACAGTTTTGGTATTATAACCTGAAAATCTAAATCTTAACTAAGAAATAAAGAAAAAAATTTCTATATAAAAAGTAGAGAAAAGAACAAAATTTGTTTGATATTTCTTAGTTAGATTTAGATATCCTTTAAGAATAATTTTTTCAGCTTATAAGCAAAATTTCAGTTTTCACTTTCGGCAAGATTTGCGGATTTGAACTGAAATTATAAATAACTTAAAAACGATTTCCAAAAAGGATATTTAATAAGAGGTACAACAATGAAATATTTAAAAAATCCGTTTCCATATAATTTGAAACTGGATCACTCAATTACAAAAGCTTTTTCTAACAATTTGGTAGGATTTTAATTTGAAAATTATAGATGAATGTTTGAAAACTCTAGATACTTTTGACTAAACTTTTAAAGTCTTAAGACT
>JAEIFU010001679.1:0-61211 GCA_018904235.1 Lordiphosa stackelbergi | reverse complement strand
TTTGACTTTAAAAACGTCATTCGGAAAGCGACTAATATTTAGTAAAAGCTTTGACATTTACGAAATGGGTCGCTATTCGCTTGAAGAAAGTGGGGAAATATTAAAAACATATTTCCAAAGAGGTGAGTCCTCAAATCAAACTGTGCGAAATTTGAAAATAACATTTAACAAAAAACAAAAACTCAATTTGTGGATCAATTCGTGAAGCGAATTCGTGAAATTTCCGTGGTGGTCAACCTTTCCAATAAATGTTCAACCTTTGAAAATTATCGAGCCGTTTTTTTTATAGCAAAATTTATTTCCAATTTTTAAATGGACCACCCTGAATTAATGCAATTCGATCAGTTAAGCATTCAATTTTTGTCCCCCATTATTCTATTTGACTTTAATCTCTTTGTTAGCAAAGATGTAGTACCCTCTCATCCCACCTTTGAGGATATGCATGCTGAGGTATGCGTTAAGGGCTTTCGACCGCCCATACCCTCACGTTGGCTGGAGGATGATGTCTTAGCTACAGTGTCCAAAATAATGCAAGAGTGTTGGCATCCAAATCCCACAGTACGCCTGACCGCATTGCGTGTCAAGAAGACGCTGGGGCGACTGGAGACGGATTACCTAATTGATGTGCCCATGAAGATTATGTAGATTGAAGTGGGAATAAGACTTCGATTAGTTTCTAATTTAAAACTAAGTTGCATTTACATGTCATCCCTCAATGACCCACACCCTTCACCTCCCACATGTTTTTTGTTTCATTTATTTGTAATTGTAATTGTAAGATTAGTCTACAGTTCGATAGATATATATCTATCTAACCTTTGGTTAACAAAATGCTTTAACTATATTTGAGAAATATTTTCTTTAATTTTTCATGCCAAGCCTTCTCACCCGCAATTTGTTTACGGGGTGAATCCTTTTTTGTGCCAACTTCTTTTGTATGCTTTAAACGCGAAAATTATTTCTATTTTTTAAGTAAAACTTTAGCTAGCTGCAACTTGTTGCCTTATAAGCTGAGATAATGCTGCCTTTTGTAAAATCCACATAATTATATTTAATTGCCTTAAGACATATACAAAATCGTAAAGACAAGAAAACATGCGCCAAATGTCGCCACGAAATTTGCAACATTTGAAAACAACCAAAAGAGGTTTCAGGAACACCGACAAAGCTTTTGTTTAGAGGATTGTTGTCAGGGCCAATAAAGAATAGAGCTCGGGCCAAATTTTTAAAGTGGCACCCATCACTTGTACACTTTGCTCGAAAGTGGTCACCACACATGCTCGATTCTCTAAAATATCAATTTCGTTTTACAGTCCTTAAAGAACTTTTGTCGCTATGGCAAATTTGTAATCAATTTCGATATATAATTTCGATAGGAATTAGCATAATGGTGTACTATAGTACAATAATATTGATTAAGACTTCAAAGAAAACATGCAGTCTTCCACGAGTGGTCAGATCTATAAGGAAAGATAACACCTTGAAGTTGATATAGCTGGTGGAAAAGCGCACTGCAATTTTTAATGCATCCGATGCCAACTCCCCAAATATAATGGTGAGAGCAAAAAGGTAAAGTGACCAAATCTGCGTATTCATAACCGAACAAATGCGGCCAGACCAAAACTAAAGTCCGGACAAGTTAGCTAGGTTGGCGCTATTTTGGTGGGCGAAATTTTGTTGGCGATTGCAGTGGGGTCAAGCCACGACACAATTTAAAATCGATTAGCTTGATATTTATGTCGATAGAGGTCTGTTGCTATCGATAAGCCGCTTGGCAAAAACATATTTGTCGCGTACCGCATTTGCTATGTGTCAACACTAAGTCAAACTCAATGCAAATTTGCGAAGTTGATAAATTTAACTGCACATTTATTTTGCGTGCGTGAACACCCAGACAAATTCAAACACAAAATCCTCCTTGTCAGTTTGTGTAAATTAATTTGATCGTAAGAACTTCGCTTTAGTCTCCCAAGAATTTGCCTTGGTAAGTTTGTGTCCTAAGTCTTTTGATTCAAGGCTGCAAACCGGTTCGAAACCGAACCCCTTAAAACATGTTCGATTCGGTTTTTTTGTTGGGTCCGACGAACCGGATTCGAACCTAAACCCGAACCGAACCACTTTCTCGAAAAAATTTGCTTCGGTTCACAAAATTAAGCAGTTTTTCCAATAACACAAATTCCTTGTAATAGAGAATATACATCGAGAAAGGATTAAAATTTTGGAAAATGCAAATATACAAGAACTTAATAATTATTGCCTTAACTATACTTGCTGCACCACCAACTCAGGTATCAGTTGAAGGAGCCTTTTCAACACTTAAGTTTGATATTTCAGATCTAGGAGCTAGTATAGATGAACAGCTTCTAGAAGTTAAAATGCGTATTAACTATAACTAAGCAGTTCTCAAAAGTTGTAAATGTCACCTCATTAATTAACAAATGTTTTTTGTAAATTTATTTTCTTTTATGTTCAAGCGATCCGAGGTTCGAACCATAACCTTGGGGGGTTCAGGGATGCTTTTGATACACTCGTAGAGTATCGAGTTCGCTTTCAAAGAATTGTTTTCCAAATTGCCCATTTCCCTTCCTAACTGAAGGCACAGAATGTTTCCAATAGCTGGTTCTGAGGCCCTTTAAGAATTTCATCATCATTATCAGACGTGTGTGTGTGTGTGTGTGTACAACTACGAAAGAGGCATAGAGGAAACAAGTACAACAAGAATAAGAAGAAAAAAGTACCATATAAGCGAAATTAAACGGCAAAATAGTTGGCAACGCAGGCGCGCAGGCATTTGTGCTCTCCAAGTCTCAGGTGTGCACATGTGTTTGTGTGTGTGCAGAACGAAGACGATTACGTACCGACTTCGGTGCTTAGAACGCGCTTAGAATGGCAAATAAGATAGCCACAAAGGGAGAGAGAGAGAGAGAGAGAGAGAGGGGGACAGAGATAGCAAGTGAGATGCAGAACCACCAGCCAGATTCTCATTCTGTCTATCTCCTTTTGGCACACACACAGGTGTGTGTGGGCAACGGGCAACTAACGTTATTTCACGTACTCACTACTCACACACACTCGCCCTGAGAGCCACTGAAGCAGTGATGTAAGCGCGGCGAATTCAACGCGTCAGCCAACACACCTGTGACTGCACACACACACACATGCAAACAACGTAAAAAATTTACAGCTAACTTTGTATCTGTGTGCGGCGAACCAAACCGAGAGCGACTAACCAAGCGAGAGAGCGGGAGAAAGAGAGAGAGAGAGAGAGAGCCAAACCTGTTGTTGACTGTGGCTTTGACTGTGACTTTGTCCACGACGCCGGCAGCAGGCAGAAGCCAAACCAGCAGAGCTACTGGAGCCTCCCTCCTGCTAGTGTGTTGTTCCTGCATCAACTTCACTCTCACTCAAATGCCGCTCGTTTGGTCAAAATGCAAGTGCTCTTCTTCTTCCTTCCATCAACTCCCCCTCCTGCAGTGCTGTGGCCCTTTTGGATGAGGCATGTGATTTGTTTTTTTTTTTATGTTTGGTTTTCAAGCTTCAACGAAAATGACTTGAAAAGGAATCCATGGTAGAACTTGAAGACTCTGATGGTTTAAAGAGTTCTAGAAGAAAATGGTTTGCTTATGTAAAATTGCTTCAGCGACTTTTATGTAATATTTGGCACGTTGCGCCCTCGACGCCACCCCAAAACAGCGACTCAGCGCTCCCTTACTTTAGATTTTGGTACCGACCTATCTATCTTTTAAAAAATAATAAAATAAAAAGAGTTTGTCCTTTCTGACTGACTTATTGGCAATTTAAGCAAAGCCCGAACGGTAAGAGATAGAAGAATATTGGACAGAAGTTTGTATGGGAAATATTTTTTCATCCGATTGACTTGAAACTCGGTTTGTAAGCATAGTATGCAAAATAATTGGACACGTGTTTTACCGATTTTCACAAGTCCGCCCCCAAGGAATATGACCGGAAAATTCTGCATTATTATTATTATTTGTTGTTGGGGAAGTGGTGCACCGCGACCAATATTGGTCTATTGTGCCCCCCTACTGAGTTTACAGCTCTCCTAGCAGCCCTATTTCCTGTACAAAAGCCAGGATTTTTGTGGGTTCTAAGTTACCGATATTGCTTGGGTGTAGAATGTGTTTCCCAAATTTGCTGAGTCTGCGCCTCGCTAGGGCATCGCAGTGTGCTAGTATATGTTCAGAGGACTCCTCCTTCTCTTCACAGTATCTGCAAAGTTGGGTGTTTGTTATTCCCAACTTGTACATGTGGCTCCGCAGTCTGCAGTGACCCGTGTAGAGCCCTGTCAGAATCCTGAGGGCATTCTTTCCTTGTTGGATTAACTTTTGGAACCTTTTGAGGTTGTGGTTCACTATTAATGCTTTAGCTTGTCTCATTCCTCTGGTGTTTACCCAGGAGGCTGTTCTAAGCGTATTCTCTTCCATTCTTAGGAGTCCTTTTATTGTGTGTTGGCCTATACCGCAATAGGGCTCTGGCCCTACCATTGCGGTGGCTGCACCCTTGCGTGCCAGTTCATCGGCCAATTCGTTTCCAGGGATGTTGTTGTGTCCCGGTATCCATCGTAGGGTCAGGTTGTTCCTGCTGCCTAGTTGGTCTAGTTTGTTCTTTGTCTCTAAGACTAGCTTAGAGGTGAACTTATTACTGCTGAGCGCTTTAAGCGCTGCTTGGCTATCGGAGAGGATAGCTATTTCTGCATGCAAAAAACTATTTTTCATCCGATTGGCTTGAAACTCGGATTGCAGTGATATATTTCGAATTCGTTTGTAATTTGATTATCCGACGATGGAAAATCCGCCCCCGGGGTGGGAAAATGACCCGAAAATTTTTATGCAAAAACTTTTTTTCACCCAATTGACTTGAAACTCGATTTGTAAGGTTATTATACGAAATAATTTGTAATGTGATATTGGGTTGAATTGCGTTGTGCAGGTGGGTTCAATGCCAAACGATATTTTTAATCTTTTCCGTAAGAATTTCGGTTTGAAGGCTGTGGGCGCCAAATAATTAGGAAATAAAATCTTTTTTGGAAAACCCACTAGTGAAGTCGAATAATGTAGGGCGGTGGTGTGTTCTTTGCTTTCTAGACAATCTGAATAAATTTCCGTTTGACATCTCTTTAGGGCAAATAAATGGCAAAAACTATGCCCCAATTTTGGGAATTCTACTAGCAATGTCGAAAAATGCAGGGCGAGGGTCAAATAATATTTGTCTCTACTCTTTGACTTAAAACTGATAGCGATGTCGGCTAAATCAGCTATACAGATGAAGTCAGATGAAGGGTATACTGATGGCGACTCAGCGAAGCGCGTCGGGATATATGCTAGTAGAGGTGGAGAACTATCGATAGTCTGCAACATCGATTGTCAGCGATAACGATCGATAGTTTTCGATAGTGTGTTAATTAGAATATTAAATTCCAAAGACTATAAGTTTTTTAAATAAAAAATCAAAGAAAAAAATTTAATAAAATAGATAAAATTTCAATTACTTCATTTTCAAGATTGTTCCTTATCCCATAAAAAGTAATTTAATAACAAAAAAAAACATAAATCATTTGAAATAATTTAAAAATACAAAATAAAGAAGATATTGTTCATTTTCAATTGGTTTTTAATAATGTTTACTTTTGCTATATTAATAGCCAAAGATTTTTGTTTAAATAAAACAACGTTAATGGTCTAATTCAGCGGATAATTTCGATTTACGATTTGTGTTTTATGATTATTTGATTGTCGATTGCGATTGTCACATTTGACAATCGTTTTCGTTGAAAAGGAATCGAACAAAAAGTATTACAAGTTACCGATGCAAGGTCCGGTTTCCTTTGTCTAAACATTAACATGAAATTGTCTATTGATTGAAGTTTATTTGTGTGAGTGGTTTTTCTGTTTACCAAAAAGTACTAAAGCCATAGGATATCTTAAAGTCTGCCATCAAGCCATTCAGCAGAGATTCATCAGCAGTTGTCAGTAATCCCTAATCAGAATTATCTGCTGAAGGGTTCCAAAATTTTTTTTAATTTTTTTATCTTTTTTAATAAAAAGGGTCGGACTGGCTGAAGTGGCAGGTACACATAAATATTTCATCATTAACATTTTAATAAGGTCCGGGTCCGTTTCGTTCACAAGAAATTAAAATAACAATTTTATTTTATTCATAAAGCAACTTTAAGTATCCTGTGATGAAACAGATCTTTCTAGATAGTGTGATTTATTTATTAAAATAACACAAGTTTACAAAAAAGGGCAACTTTTGCAACAGAGAAATTAGCAATCGTTCCTTGTGTATTTTTGGCCGCTGAACTCAAATAAATTGTCCGTTTTCTCCCAGCACGTCCGGATTATGAGATATTCGCATAAATGTGTGTTTAGCGAGATTTCTTTACATTTGTTGGTCCTGTGGCCACATTAAGTGTCCTATTCCAAAATTTGTTTTAATGTGAGCTGCATTGAATAACGTTACAGAAAAAGCAAACACGATGTTTTGATTTTGTTGATAAGGTACAAATTTTTGGATTTTAATATTGAAAATGTGGTTATTTTTTGATAAAATCAATTTTTTTCCCAAGTTTAAGAAATTCTGAAAAATTTTCTGCTGATATTAAAAATCTTAGAAAAAAAGTTGGTAGTCCTTTGTTTCTTCTTATTTTACATATTTTCAGTTTTTCGATATCACCGCGCTCTTAAAAGTTATAGCCCAAAAACTAAATTTCACTTTTTTTGCATATTATTTACCATCAAAATTTTTTGTAGTTGTGGGGGGAAAAAATAACAAAGTTGTTGATATGAGAAACCAAGGGAGATATTGTGAAAACCAGTCGACGGTGGGATATTATAATAAAAGTTATTCACTGATTTTGTTATTGAGGACAGGTTTTAAAGGATTTATATGGGTTGGTGTCCCGTTTTTGGTCAAAAAATCGCATAATCTGGCGGCTTGAGGTCGGGAGGAGGGGTTGGGATTCAAAATCAATGTTATTCAGTTGATTTTTGTTAGTTGTAAGACATATACGGCAGGAGGTCGGGTGGAGAGTTGGGGGGGGGGGGGGGGACAATCAATCTACACAACACAATCAATAGAGATTTTAAGGATAAATAATATTGTTAAAATAAAAATTTGGAAAAAAATGACAGAATTTTTATAGTTTTTTTGGGCTACAATTTTTAAAAAAAGCGCGACGATATCGACAAATTTAATTTCTAATAATCTAATTTCTCTGTTGCAGAAGTTGGCCTTTTTTTTGTAAACTTGTGTAATTATTAAATTCACCCGGGTGGGAAGTGGGTGGTTAAGGTAGTATGTGCCAAAACTAAATTCCCAGCGAATAGCTCCAATATCATTATTAAGGCTACACGTACAAAAGTATGGAATACGTCCCCCAAAGTCGGAAAATTGGCGGAGAACTGTTGCACGATACTTTTAAGTTTTTCATCTGATCAGATTCAAATTAATTTTCAAAGCTATACATCAAAAAATATTATCAACGTGATTTTTAAATCCCCAAAATTTTAACAAAAAACTTTTCTGATTTCTATTCGATCGGATTTAGAACCATATTCAGAGCTCTGCACAGAAAAAAAAATCAAATTCACGTTGATGTTCACCTGATTAAAATTATCTTTTTAAAAATATCATATTTTCATTTCATTTTGACAAGAAAATAATATCTTTCTGATCCAAAATAATATCATTCACTTAAATTGATATTAAATAATTTCAAAATGATACTAAAAATGTTAAAAGAAATGTTAAAAATATCGATTTGAAAATTTTAACATTTCAATTTGATATTTTTCTCGGTGTACATGGGAAATTCCACAAATTTGACATTTACTGAAAATCCACCCGCCGTAGAAATTAGTGCAATGAGTGTTAATTTCAGCCCGATTAGCTTCAAACTCATTTTTAATCCTACACATATAAAAATATGGAATAAATGACTTTAAAATTTTGGAAAATTTCACTCAAAGCCATTCGATTATCTCTAAACCAATTTTCAAAGCTTTACATACAAAATTTTCCCAATGCGATTTTCAACTTATTTGTTTTCTATTCGATCGGATTCAGCATAATATTCAGAGGAGATACCCTTCTGCGTGATGGGTAAAATTTTCGTTTTTTGGCCCAATGAGTTTGAAACTCATTTTTAAAGCTACGCATACAACAAGTAAGACCGTTGCAGTCGAGTAGCACGACTTCAATATACCCTGTACAATTGACAAACACACACACATACTCAAAAACACACATACACACACATGGGGTGCTAAGAGTACAACTACCGCAGGGTTGCAAGCTGATTGGGTTTGCTGATGACCTGGCGCTGGTAGTTGTAGCAAAGGATGTCGAATAGCTTGAAGCGGCTGCAAATACGGCGATAAAACGAGGCCGTGCTTATCACAAACAGGAAGAAGATAGAGTTCGCGAACATAATGGTGGATAATGCTTTATTGAAATCGAAGGAGTTCATAAAGTACTTGGGAGTGATGTTGGACAACAGGCTGGAGCTTTGGTCCCCACGTCGAATATGTAAGCCAAAAGGCTTCGAAAATACAGACAGCCCTTTCGTGGATGCTTCCCAACATAGGAGGACCCAGAGCTGGAAGACGACTACTTCTGGCCAGAGTTGTTACCTCAGTCTTGCTTTATGCCGCACCAATATGGGCGTCTGCGGTGGCGAGCAATAATAGCCTCCTGAAGAAGCTTGCAACGCCTTACCGACTTAGCGCTTTTCGAGTCATATCCAGATTCCGGACGGTCTCTGATGATGCGACCGTAGTCCTGGCTAGCATGATACCGGTCGATATACTGGCAAATGAAATGAAGGAGATTTACGCAGAGCGAGCTGTGATGGGAAGTTCGTTGACGACTGATTTCATACGAAAGTCGGAAAGAGCTACGTCGATGGCTACATGGCAGGCGCGGTGGAATGTGGCTACCAAGGCAGGATGGACCCACAGAATGATTCTAAATTTGGATGATTGGGTAAGAAAGAGCAGGGGGGGAATTAAACTTCCACCTAACGCAGTTTTTTACTGGTCATGAAGGACTTAGAGAATACCTGCCCCGGTTGAAGTACTTAGACACTCCGGAATGTCCGACTTGCCCAAATGAGAATGAGAATCCGCACCACGTATTGTTCCAGTGTGTAAGGTACAGGACCAGGCAAGAGCTCGTACCACCCATCGAGGACCTTGTCAGCTACATGGTAGAGACAGAAGCAAACTGGAGACATCCGGAGCGATCTGAGAAGATGTGAACGCGAGCCATCCCCGCGAAGTAATACTTAACGGTGATCCCGCGGGATATGAGGGGGTCAACATTTGTTTAGTGAATAACTTTGGAGTTTTTGATCGGATCATGTTGCGCTTTTCAGAACAGATAGATATACGGCCAAAGATAACATATGCTAAGCCACGATGTTGTAACTTTAAAATTGTGGCTCTGACAGTTTCTTGCGGTTTAAGGGGGGAGGGGGGAAATTTCGCAAATCTGAAACAAACTCGATCAGGGTACGGTATACACCTATGTTCATGCAAAAATTTGGGTCTCTATCTCTTATAGTCTCTGAGATCGACGCGTTCATACAGACAGACGGACGGACGGACAGACGGACATGGTTAAATCGACTCGGCTGTTGATGCTGATCAAGAACATATATACCTTATAGGGTCGGAAATGTTTCCTTCTCCCTGTTACATACATTTGCACGACTTTAGTATACCCTTTTTACTCTACGAGTAACGGGTATAAAAATGTGGAATAAGTGCCTTACAAATTTAGGAAATTCTGCGTACACAAATGCGAGCGAAGCCGCGTGTATAAGTTAGTATTTGTATTAGTCTCTTTATCCTTGCATCACACTGCCCAAGATTTAGACTTACACAAGTATTATGTGGTAACTCTGTCCTTCAGGTAAGATCTCACCCAAGAAAGTTGATTAATCTGTTATGTTCGTGCATAAATGTCTATCACATTTTAGTGGTTACCTGCTGAGCTCAGGCCGAATGGAAAACCTCGAGCATGAGAGAGAGGAGTTACAAGTAGGAGTGCCGCAGGGTGGAGTTCTTTTTCCTTCTGTTATAAAACATTGTGGTGGACAAAAACAACAAAAATTTTAGCAGCACCAAGATGACGATGATGGTTCTGAAATCAGACTGCTACCATGCTGCTTATCGAGAGATAAATGATTCCAGAATTTAATATATAGACAGACAAGTATGTAAATTCAGGCGGCTGAGCTTTATTTCTTTCTAGCAGTTCAAATCTATATATTTGTCTTTTAAAAAGGGCCGACCAAAAAATATTCTGTAGCCATTTAGATTTAAGACAGTGCGGAGGATGGATGAATGCCAAAAATGTTTTCCGTTTTGTTGGCGGCATAGTATGGGCGACTAATTTAAGAACCAAGCACTCCTACATGAAATTGCAGCATTAGAATACCAATGTGGCATTTCTGAAGGGGTACCTAAAGAATTGGTGCTAGGTCTAACACTTGGAAGCTCATGTACCTCATGGTTGTCATTTAAAAAAGTCGAAGCCCGCCCATATGTGGCCATCTCAGCGAGAATCTAAAACTATTAAAGTTGAAAGCTCCTCGAACATGTCAAAGGCTGCCACTAAGTACCTGGTCCCAATGGTAGACCACAGGTTTGCCTTCCAGCAAATATCTGAGTTTATTAATATCGTGTCATATGGAAAAATTTGGCGTTAAATCCAAGGCTGGAGCTCAAATTATGTAACCATAAGATCACTCAACGAAAATCCTCCCATGGAAAAAAAATATTTCAATCGAATGCAACGAATTATAAAATCGCGAGTTTAAGTAAAAAATTCATAAAGGCCAATTATGTTTTACGGAAGTTAGTCTGCCAAGCAATTTGTTATTGATCTAAGCCGATCAGCGCAAGGGTCAGGCGGGCTATGCGGTTGACCACTGCTGATCTAAGCCAGCGATTGTCAACAGGAGCGAGGACAAAAAGTAAGAGTGTATCCGTGTGCGAAAATAAAACGCTTCGTTCTGACCTCGACTTTAGACCTCAGTTTCGGTATGCGTTCGGCTTGTGTATGTGTAAGTAACGTTCGCCCCCTGGAGACATCCGGTGACAATCGCTTATCTAAACCATCGATAATCTGAAGGAGCATTATCTGGTGAATACTGCCGGTTAAATTAGAAATCAAATTTCAGGGCTTATGAATTGTGGCCGAACGTTGTCATACAAAATAAATCATTTTCCTTATACTGTGGTCTGTTGTCGGTTAATCACATGGCCCAATCGCACCCATTGCTGTTGGAGGAGCTCCCTTGTAATGGCTTCATTTGGACCGAGCAACGACCATCTAATATCTGAACTGCACGTTTGATCAGTTGATCCAAGTTTTGTTTCAGACTGCAAACGTCTTCGCCACGAACTCGAACCGTCTGAACCCTGTCTTACTCCAACCCATCAGCCATGCTTTCGCGCAAACAAAATACAACCGCGATAGAGCAAGACAGGGCGTGGATCGAACCTAAGCGCAATAGCAGAGCAGCTGACAGCGAAGAGGGACTGAGCAAACGTGCAATCGATACTTCTCTTATCTGTGGACCGAGCTGCTCATAGCGCTCAACGACAAGTTGATCCCACCAGATTGTTGTCTTGAACGTTCCTATTCTTCTCAGTCAAATTTATCACTTTTCATCGTCCGACTTCTTCCAGTTACTGGAAATTTGATCATTTTAGCAGATGTGTCTAATCTTTAAGGTTTTCAAAGCTTTTTGTACCCTTGCAAAGGGTATTATAATTTTGACCCGAAGTTTGCAACGCATAGAAATATTCATTTCCGACCCTATAAACTATATATATTCTTGATCAGGGCGACGAGCTGAGTCGATTGAGCTTTGTCCGTCTGTCTGTCTGTCTGTCCGTCTGTCCGTCTGTCTGTTTCTACGCGAACTAGTCTCTCAGTTTTGAAGCTATCGAGCTGAAACTTTGCACAGAGACTTCTTTTTACTGCACACTGCTAATATGTCGGAACCGACCGGATCGGATGACTATATCTTATAGCTTCCATAGGAACTATAGGTCGAAAAGGGGGTTTTAGTGAGAAAAACTTTTTGTTTTTAATGTTAAAGTCTCCCAACTCAGCGATTAATAATATTATATGCTTTCACACAGATTTGCAAGTTTTGGTCAAAATCAGATGACTATATCTTATAGCTTTCATAGGAACTATCGGTGGGAAAATGGGATTTATTTAGACAAATTGTTTGTTTTAATGCTGGCTTAAACTCTGATATATTAAAACATTTGCAAGGGTATAAAAACTTCCGATATATATTTTCACATCGTTAGCAATGCTCTGACACTAGTCATTAGGTCAAATCTGAGAAATCTGGGCGGGAGGTCGCGGGTTCGATCCCGCCTTCGATTTGCATTTAGCCATAACATATCTGCCCTTGCCTTGATCCATGTTATCTTCTTACGGGGAAAAAATTATCATTGCAGTATCCGGCTGCAACGTGATGATTCAGTTCTTTTTAAAATCTTGACTGGCTTATTTTCGCACTTGCGTAGTATCTCTGAATATTTTGCAGTTTAAGTTTAATAAATAGGTCGTCAAGCTTATTGCACCAATCGATGTACGTGTCAGATTCATTGCACAAATTTATCCCCAAGGCATGTAATTTCTCATTGAGCTCTCTGCTCCAATCTATATTTTTTTCAAAAATTTTCCTTGATAGAATGTGCGGTAACCGTTGACTTCCATAATCGAACAATGCTCGTGTTATATACTTTAAGTGCAAATTTAAAGTATAAAAGTGCCCATCCTCGAGTCCTGTTTCAATTGCAAGAACGTAATTCGATGTTTGCGTTGGTAATTGAAGAACCCTCTTTATGAAGTATCTATGGAGACTATCAACTTTCTCAAATCAGGAGTATCCCCAGACCTGTGCTCCATACGCTTTTACCGATCTGCATGCTGCTCGGAATAGATTCCACTTGTCGGTAAGGAATATGTCTGATCGCCCAGTAAAATTAATAAAAATTTTTAGTTAATTGTTATTTCTAAATTTTTATTATAAAATAACTATTAATTTCGGTCCCTGGGAAAAACAAAAAAGTGTTGTCTAATCGAAAATCGAAAAATTACTTTAGAATAAATTAGTTTGGTCCATTAGGATAAGATTGATTTCCATTTTGTCGAGCAGTGTTATAAATGGGCTTGGAGTGAAATACTAGCCTGACGATCTCTCGAAAAAACGAGGAGGTACGATTTTACGTAAACATTTTTATGACTTAAAAAAATATTAATTTCCGAACCCATAAGACCCCATTGATCATTTTCATCCCAAGCCTTTAAAGAAGTCAATTGGGGGTAATTGGTTCCACAAACTAACAGTGTGTACGAAGTGTTGACGTTCTGAGCAGGATAGTTTATGTCGTATGTTATTGAGATTTTAAGTTCTGGACGATGTGCTGAAACATAATTTGTCAAATAAGTAGCTTGGCTCTTTTGTAAAAATGATTCGGTGCTTTGGGTTTGACATGTATGGGACAAATGCTTCTTTTATCTGCACGCAGATCAAGTTTGTTTCAAATTTTGGCCACGCCCCCTCCCGCCCCCGCAATTTGGAAAAAACGTTATATCTCCTACAGTTTTTAAGATAGACGATTAGTACTTCTAGAGATAGTTAGTAATTGGCAAAATGATTCGATTTGCCGAAAAAATGATAAAGATCGGATGAACGGTTCTCAAGTTATGAGCAAAAAAGTGAACCAAGACCCCCCCGCTACCACCCCTCCCACCCTAAAAAAATGTTGCATACTTTTCGGATGGTCACACTAAGGAATGCAGGAACACTGTTAAACATGTTTTTTCATGAGTAACGGGTATATCGAAGTCGGTTAGAGCCGACTTTAACTTACGCTCTCGTTTACTAAGCAATTCGCACGTCCGTATAGGCCTCTCTCACTTTCAAGCGAGCCACTTAAACCACTCAAATGAATACAATAATTTATTCCCAAAAAACCAACCTCTTAGTATTCGTTAAATATTTGTTTGTGCCGCTTTTCCACTGTTCGAGATGATTGCTAGTTGTTGCTATTCGTTGACCGCAAAATGTAATATATAACATTGATGCTGATCAAAGACAATTTGCTACCAAGGGTGTTCGAGATGGTAAGCAAACAAGTTTCAGAACTGCCTCCATTTCCGATCGGTTCTAGCATTAAAACTGCAAAAGCGGTTTGGGTTAATATGGACTTCTCAGACGGATCCAATCCTATGGAAGCTTGTCCTGCTTGTAAAAACGGAATGAAAAGGAAGCCTATCTATCAAGTTTTGTTTGTTATGAATATTGGGTACTAAATGCTGCTGGATCGCAAAGTTCAGTAATCAATAACAAGAATATGATCGCACTCTAATGCTAACATGCTGATCTTAACAATCCTCCAATTAATTTTTTAAGGGTCTCTTCTAGATCTTCTTTTTTTACAGCACTTTAAAATACGATTTAGTTCTTCAATCTGCTGACTAACTTTGAACTTGAACTAGCCCTTTTGCCTCCGCTCCTCCTGCAACTGTCAACGCTTGTTTCCCTTTTTTGCTTCTCTCCTCAAAATGAATTTTCAACATAAATTAGCATTGGTGGTCAGGCGGCCCTTGCCTTCCGCCGCCCTCCACAGCCAAGCCAAGCCAGAAATAGACATTGGGTAGGCCAAAGACAAGACCAGAGAAGAACAAAATTCCTGCGTTAAAAAAGTGAAGCGTTAATAAAACGGCACAAAAAGGAAACAGCAAACAACGGCCAAACGGGCGCCGGGCGGGGAGCAGCAGCAGTAGGAGGGAGTCTGTGTAACCAAAGTCCAAGCCACGATGATGATGATGCTGAGGAAGCAAAGAATCTGCAAAAAAGCAAAGAGAAGACAACGGCAAACGGCCAACAGCAACAAGCGAAGAAGAGGATCTCTCGACAGAGGCCGACCCAACGACAGGCTGTGGTGGGGTACCCATTGGGGTTGGGACTCGGCGAGCTCTTTGCCTTGGTCGTCGCGTCTTCAATCGCGTCAGGCGTGTGCGCCGCGCGTTGAATCCGCTATAACAGTGTTAGTACGTTAGTAGGTATACAAACAGGTAAAACAGGTATTCCAACCGCTCTTCATTTACTTTTTGTTGTTCTCTTCTTACTTCACTTTACTTTAGCATTATTTTAGCGAAAAAACAACAACATGGGCAGCAACAACCACAGGCACGTCGCCGTCGATGACGACAATTGAGCAAATAAAGATAAAAAGTAAAAAAAAAAACAACAACAACAGCGAGAACCACAAAGGCAACGCGAGGGAGAAAGAATGAAAGATAGAGGAGGACGAGGAGGCAGGCCAGCCAACGCGCGCGCATGCGCATTGAGCTGAGAGTCAGCCCAAAGGAACACATTCTTAAACACTGCAATTACACAAGCAAAGAAGAAGGCAGACGCAGACGCAAAAGATGCAGGCAGACAAAGACCTGGCCATGGAGCTGTCGAGCTGTGGAGCACGCAAGCGCACATCCAAACCCCCAAAAGCATTACCGAACCACCAACCCAGCGCGACGCGCACTCAAGCGCAATTTCCAGCGGCGCACACTCACACATATACAGAGCTACATAGATACTTGGCCTATGAGTGGCCTAGGTCTGGGCTTTTGAGATACTTTTAACTTGTGTTTTAAAGTTTTGATTAAATGAATCGAAAGTTTTAAAAATTAAAAAAAATAATGTAAATCTTTTTGATTTTAGAGATTCCAAGAAAAATATATTTAGAAAAATTGGTTTCATTTCTGAATTTTCGTCAAAGTGTTGGTTCTTTTATGGAGATGGGCCAGATCCGGACCACGTTTATGCCGTCCCGATCCAAAACACAAATTTTTAATTCAATCCCGTCTCGATTCCGACCAAAGTCTATCCCTACCCTTCCCGATTCAGACCTAAAATATTTTTTAAGGAATTGAAGCTATTATTTTTTTATACAGAATTAGAATAAAATATTTCAATTTGTTTATGAAGAAAGGAACTTCTTAATTAAAAATTCAAAACAAAGTTTTTGTAGTTTCTTAGTTATTTATATTAAGAAACAGAATTTTTTCAAAGTTTCGCCTTGAGGGCCAAGATTCTATTTGACGTAGAGAAGAATTGTCTAGCAATTTGTATCAAAGGAATGTTATTTGAATTTATTTTTCAAAACTGTCAAAATTTAAATATATAATGCGTATTTCCATTCTGTCGAACGTGACCGTCATACAAATTAAAAATGAAAAAAAAGGGGAAAAATAAACCAAATTTTCAATTTGTTTTTTGCTGTATAATATAGCTTTTAGCAGGCACTTTAATTAGTGCTAAAGTGTATAGCAAGTGAAATTCGGTTTCCAAAATAATGACAAACTTGGAAGCGATTCGAACGGGACAAAAACAAAACTGGTTTTCGGGCGCAGCTATATGAAGACAAAGATTTGAGAAACCTGACTCAATAACTAAGCCCAAATAGTTTAAATATCTTATAAACGAATATATCTTTAAATGTATTTTATTCGACTTAAAAATCTTACGTCCTTTTTTTAAATAAATTTTTATCTCTGTGGATCCGTGACATGTCGAACGTGACATATTTTCCCAGTCTAAATCAAGTGGTAAAATGTTATGTATTTGATAACTAGCTATATACCTGTCGTCGCTCGGGACGAAAATTTCTTTACCATCAATATAAAAAAATATTTAGATTTTGGCTTACCAAAATTAATCTAGTTTAAACTGGATTGGAACCGTTCGTGAAACAACAAAATTGAGCATAAAATGTAATGCTTTTGCAGACTCTCAATCACATTTTAATCGGTTGAAACGGGTTTTGAACCGGGAAAACAATCAACGCTCTATTTCCAAAAAAAAATCGTTCTTTTAAGTTCAAATCCTAAATAATTATTTAGATATGAATTTAAACTTCTTTTGAACCGAGTTTAGGAGCTTATGTACCGGATCACAGACTTGGGACATAACCCATAACTCTTTCCTGAACGACTTGAACATACTGTAAGAATCTTATGAAGATTGGCGCTTAGCGCAGCGTAAAAACTATTTTTAGTCATAAAATTTTACACAAACGATGTCGAACGTGACCAACTTTGAACGGGAAAAAAATTGTATTCCAAATGTATTATTTTTATACTCTGTACCGAAGGTACATAAAGTATAATAAGTTTGTGCAAAAGTATGTAACAGGGAGAAGGAATCATTTCCGATCCTATGAAGTATATATATTCTTGATCAGCATCAACAGCCGAGTCGATATAGCCATGTCCGTCTGTCCGTCGGTCCGTATGAACAAACAGATCTCAGAGATGGTAAGAGATAGAGATTTGGCATGTATGGGACAAATGCTTCTTATACTTGCAGGCAGATCAAGTTTATTTTAAATTTTTGCCACGCCCCCTCCCGCCCCAGCAATTTTAAAAATACCTCCCAAAGTTTTGTAGATAGATGATTCGTACCTTCTAGAGATAGTTAGTCATTAGTAATATGTAGGGGAGAGTGGGGGGTTGTGATCATAGTTTTGTTTTTCGGACATAACTTCGCCAATGATCAATATTTTTTCGTTCTGTAAATTTTGTATTTTAGGTAAAAGATGCACAAAATTTTCCTTATCACTAGTTTTTAAAAATAAAACTTTGGGTTTTTTTTATTTCATTTTTAAAAAAAAGTGATTTTTTGACATTTCGAAAATTTGTAAGGGGTTGTGAGCCACCCATCTAAAAGTTCAAAATTCGTGTTTTTAAGCCATTATTCTTTATTAAATGAAACAATGAACAATTTTTCTCATATTCTGAATTAAGAAATTTATATTTCTATAGTGAAAATTGATTGACGGCATCAGGCTTGTTTTCTTTTATATACGAGCACTTTTTGCTTGTGGCTGTTCTTTTGTTTGCCTTTTTAAAGGTTTTTTTTCTTCTTTGGAGAGTTTTTCCTCTGTTTTATTGCGCGTCATTGCAATATTCTCTTTGAAAGTCAAAACCGACTCTTTTTCAAAGTGGCTCACAACCCCCCATATCTCACTTTTTTTTGGTGACGTCACATAACCAAAAAAGAAATTGTTACAAAAAAATAATATTTCTATAAAAAAGGCAATTGACCAAAGATATTTCCCTCATACTTACTTTTGTCATTACGAAAGAAATTTTGTATAATATTCACAAGTCAAAACTGAAAAAAACTTTTTTTTTAAAAAAAGTCGTGTTCTGGTTCACGAACTTACAGAAGGTGTAGACTGATAGGTTGCCTGCCAAAAGTTAGGTAGTAAGAAGGGAGACACATGACATAAACAAAAAGTTTAAATATATTTTTTTTTGTGGCCAATATTCGAGTGGCTCACAACCCCCAGCGGTTCAGAACCCCCCATTCTCCCCTATATATTTGCCGAAGAAATAATAAAGATCAATGATTTGGTGAATTATCTGCGATATCAGAAAACCTGAAACCCATATTAACATACTCAGGTTGCTTATCTTCGTTACTCAATTTCATGTTGTCGATAACTGTTAATAACTTCAAACATTCCTCTTATCATGCAATGTACATCATAACGAGTTTCTTCAGGCAAGAAACTCAATTCATAAATAAGGCAATATAATGATAAGTTGATGGTTCGCAGCGTTTTATTAAGGCTTCCCTACATATGCTTTTGAGTTTTCCTATAACAAGTGAATCAAACGAACTCTCAGAGCAATGGTTAATTAATTTTGCATACCACAAGGCATATGCATGAATTGTTGGAGCGTTATCTGAGTTGAAAACTTGTTTTAAAATATTAAAGTCAACGTTTTCTTTTACATAATTTCTAATCAATATTGTTTAAACTTCAGTGAAGGATATTAGGGAATATTAAGGAAACTTAAACTGAGTATTAAAGAGAAAAGTACTAGCTTTATTTTTAATAAATTAAATGTTTTTAATTTATTGTGTTCTTTTTATAAAATTTGTGCTTTGCTAGTACTTTGTGAGTTAATCTGAGCTAAAATAATACGTAGTAACAAAAGGTGTGTTAAAGCAATTGGTAATTTTCTAGTTCTAACATTTTGGTTATGAAGTGATCTACCTTCACTGACCTACATTATAAACATCATGGTCTTTGTTGAATTCATTTTCTTTGGACTTTTCCAGCCTCATTTGATTAAAGTACAGACCCCTAGCTTTAATCACAATTTGGTAATTGCTTAAGAATTATATGAGCTTTAACCAAAAACATTTTGTACTTGTTTGATGCACTCTAGTTAACTTTTTTAGATTGTATTGGGGTTGGCTTTAGAATTTAATTGAGTTCAAACGAAGAATATTTGTTTTTATTTTAAGAGTAAATCAGCCTGTACTTAAGACCATAACAACCTCAGAGTATGATTAACGAGATTTTAATACAAGGCTGCAAACCTTTAAAATTTTAAGGGTGGTTCGGTCCGGGGGTTCAAACTCGTTGTAAAGTCTAATGTTCGATTCGCGGACCGGTTCTCAGAACCCCTGAACCCAAGGTATTGGTTCAATCCTCGGTTCCCCTGATTCATCCAATCGGACTTATTTGATAAGAACGGTCAACGTTTTAAAATTCTCAAATCATAAATTTTAGCTGCCAGAAAGTGTTTTGTTATATCCTAAAGCCTAAACCGTGCTTGTTATTATACTCTTGCAGAGGGAATATAAAAATTGTCTGGATGTTTGTAACGCATAAAAGGAAGCATCTCCGACCACATAAAATATATATTGGGTCGTTCATTAAGTAAATTATATTTTTTAGGTGTAAGGCTGCCTTCACACTGTTCGACACATGACCCATGATATCTAGTAGGCCCGCATTTCCCCATGAAATTCTATGAATTTGACAACCCATTCAAATTTAAAACGGAACAAAAAGCAGGACTACTAGACTATCATGTGTCATGTGTCGAACAGTGTGAAGGCAGCCTAATTTAAACACGATTTTTTTATTGTGTAAAACATTTTATGAAATTATATTTTCTCTATTTTGATCCAATACCTTTGGCCATCTGTCGGGGAAGAGGTGATCCAAAAAATTTTGGCAGAGTCCGGAACAAGTAATAGTCCGAAGGTGGCAAGTCTGGAGAAGCTGCAAAAGTTTTTTGCGAGTCATCGAACTTATATGAGGTCTTAAATTTCGTTCTGTAAGGACACGAGGAACCCATATGTCGAAATTGCCGAAGCGAGATTTTGCAAACCCATTTTGGCATTGGCGTTTGGTCAACACATCTCCTCCGTACACATCACATAATTTTCCCCTTGCAGGAACTGCATTTTTACCCTTTTGATAGTCAAACAATAAAATATGCCGGAAATGCTGTTTTCCATGATCTTCCCATCTTCGACAGGGCACCAAACAAAAAACGATTCCAAAAAAATTAACATAAAATCTAGCCAACCAGCTTATTTTGTTCAAGTTGTTTTCAGTTGTGAACAAACCTTTCGGACCAGAGCCAGCATAAACTCAAAAAAAAATTAGAAGGTCGAGATAAAACAAAAATAAAATCACAAAGGATTGTTTTAGTGACCTACGAAAACGTAGTTTTTTTTTAAATATATGTACATGTCAGAGCGTTAAGATTGTTCATGTTGAAGATACACTAGCAGCACAGCAAGTCCCAAAAAATGTTCTAATTTAATTTAGTTTTACCATGGAGCAAAAAGTATTAGAGTATTAGGAACTTTGCGCTGCCTCTCAATTTTGCTGGTGCTAAACGATAGTGCCCAAAAAGATACTTCTAGTGCCCAAAAAGATTCTTCAAAGAGCAAGTAGAAAATGACTGTGGTTAGAGCGAGACAACCATTACTCAAATGTATCCAGAGAGAGCGAACAGCTGACCAAAAAGTATCAAGAGAGATTAAGTAAGAGCGAACAGCTGACAAATATTCTGAAAGAAGCGGTGTCGACTGAGCAGTTCCTCTCTAAAACGTTTTGCTCCATGGTTTTACTGTCAAGAATACACAGACTCGCACAACCGGAAAGGAAAAGAAGACTTGTCATATGTCACCTTATTGGTTCTCTGCTTCTTCCATGCTTGTCACTGACTTTCATACCTGTCAGTGGACACTTTTAACACTAGGCAATCCTTGCCTGACACCTTGCTCCCAGTGGTAACCCTGGTAGACAAGAACGACTCTGTTAAATAACAGTCTTTATTAACATTTCATAGTTAACGATCAATCTGCGACATACATATAAGTGTAATTCGGTTAATTGTGAAGTTAGCTGCAAAAATATTAAAAAAATATCAGCACATTTGTCGGATTGAATGACCATATCATATAGCTGGCATAGGAACGATCGGTCGGGAAAGTAGTTTTAGTGAGAGAAACTTGTTTCTTTTCAATGCACACTGGTCCAAATTTTAAAAATTTTGGCAGAAGTTCTATTTTTTTTAAAGAGTTATGCAAAAACAATATTCTTTTCCAATAGAGTATTATCTAGGGCAGTTAAAAATCATATTGGTACAATTTAATTTGAAGCACTACGAATTTAGGCAGCACTGAAAGTCAGCTGTTCGTTTACACAAACTTTTACTTTGTTTGCTTTGCACATAAGATCATATTTCAAATCAGTATGTAATTAAATCTATGTCGAAAATTGAAGTAAATCAAAATGGAAAACAAAGTTTAAGGTATGTATACTTTAAGTGTTACCATGCATTCCTTGTTTTACGTGATTTGTCTTTGTTTTTATGTGTTTTTGTAAAGTTGTGCTCCGTGGAATAAAAGTATATTGGATTGACGTGGATTGGAGTAACTATCAACACTACATTATTCTTCAATATGTATATTATGTGAGGATATTAATTTTTTGACCCCTTTTTGCCTCTTTTGCAAAAAATCGTCTTTGTTCGTACCACATTTATTTAAGTCGAGGCGAAATGCTTAAGTTTTGGCTTGCAAATGGTCGCCAAACCGTAACCTTATCTAATTTTGTGCTGCAGAAAAGTAGCAAGAAACTCACCAAAAACAAAGAGAAGTCGATAAAAAAGAAATCAAAATTAAAGCGAATGCTATCGGATGGTCTCAAGATTTAAAATGCAGCATCAAAGTTGACTTGCATCTAGATTGAAAATACAATTTCAACCAGGTGACTTTGCTTAAGAATTCTTTACGCCCACGATTATGCTATGATGAAGGGAGTTCTCGCTTAAAGCGCTGCCACGGTTTCAGCAGATCATACTGAAAATGAAATGAAATGTTATTGTAGTAGTAGGAGTCTTTATTTTCATCACTATTTTCCTAAAAGTTGTGTACATATAACAAAACACTAAAGACATTTTTATATAGCTTTAGTGGCTTGGTTTATAATCCGTCAGCCACATCTTTTGTTCTTCTCTGTTCTGGTACTACACACGGCTGCCAAGATCGTCTCAAGATACCGCATCGTTCCCAGCACAAAGAAGTTCAAAAGATCATAAGTCCAATCTTAACATATAATATTACATTCATATTGTCTTTTACATATATTGTTAAATTAATTGAATTAAAACAAAAAAGAACATATAGATTAACATTAAATGACGAACTAGAAAACTAAAATTCTTCGATTAAGCTTTTTCTGTAAAGTATTGCTTGCTCTATGTAATTTGCAAGTTTTGACCAATTTTCATCATCTCTTCCATTTAAAACATCTATAATCTCCACCTCAGTTAAATGTGTCTTTTGAAGTATCTCCATCTGAACTCGCGCAGCACTGGGCATCTTCCGATGAAATGTTGCATCGTCTCATCTTCATTGAGGTTACACAGGTTGCATTGTCTGGACCGGGTACTGTTAAAAGAGTTTCCCTTTAACCATAGAAGGTCTCCGCGAGCCTTTATAATCCAGGATATTTTCTTGAGTGGGAAGTTTTCGCAGCAGAATTCAGATCCCCTGTTATAGTCAAGGTGCTTGTAAATCCTAGTTTCGCTGGCTCGAGCACTATCAATTAAATGGTTTGTCCTGTTGAGTTTCATTTGTGTTAGTATGTCAACAAATATATTGCGCCATTCCGTATGATTTGCTTCATCAGGCAGTTGGATATTAAAAGTTGAAGGTAAGGTCGGACAATAAATTTTAGTCTTGATTATTTGACAGAATGTGCGGTAGTCGGGTGGGTTCATATTCAAATAGAGTCTTGGTTATGTATCTAAGGTGCAAATTATATGTGTAATGAAATGCCTCTTCTACTCCAGTTTCAAGATTCAGCCAAGTTCGGTATTCGCAGGTAACCTCAGTATTTTCTTGATAAAATATCGTTGCAACGCGTCAACTTCATCAAATAAGGGAGTTGCCCCATACTTGCGCGCCATAAGTTTGCACTGCCGGGTAACAGCTTGAAAAAGTTACCATTTTCTTTTACGAGCTTGTTCCGCTTGCTTAAAAAACTATTCCATGTCATGTTGATTCCTTGTTTGGCCTCCCGGGTTTTTTTCGCTTAAGTGCTTGTTGAAAGTCAGGCTTGGTGTAAAAAATAATTCCCAAGTACTTGTATTCGTTAACTACTTTTATTGGGTTTCCTTGATAGGTCCATTTTTCGCCCGCAGCTAGCCTTCCTCGTTGACGAAAAACCATAATTTCCGATTTCAGCATATTTACCTCCATTCCCCATAATTCACAATAACTCTCAAGACGATTGACCATACGTTGCAATGTGATTGGGGTGTCAGCTAGCAGGACGATATCATCTGCATATAAAAGGAGCCTGATATTTAGTTCGTCTATGTTAAGGCCACCACCTAAGTTTTCATGGAGATCATTAATATATAATGTGAATGGGGATAGCAAGCATCCCTGCTTAACTCAATTATAAGTTTCAAAACTTTCCGACAACTGGCTTCCGTTCCATACTGCGCTGCTGGATACTGCGTATACTTTTTCAATAAAGTTAACGATTTTCGTTGGTACCCCGATTGAGTGTAGCTTAAATATCAATAGTTGTCTTGGGACTCTGTCAAATGCTGCCTTAAAATCAACAAAGTATGCGTACGTTTTCTTTTTTCTGAGAACCTGATTTTGACTATTGATGCAAGATTGTAGATGTTGTCGTTTGTAGAGTAATTCTTGCGGAATCCTGCCTGGTATTCATTTAGTTTACCATTATTTGTCACCCATTCCGATAGTCGATCATTCAAGACTCCCATCATTATTTTGCTGAAATGTTATTGTTATTAACATTTAAAGACCATTAATCTGAATGCGGATGACGGCGATACTGAAGATGACTTGGTCACACAATAATGTATTGATGCATATTCTCTTCATTTAGATGTGGAAATTGATGAACTAAATAATGAATGAAATAAAAAAGTAAAATTGATGCTTAAATAACTTGTATTTAAATATATGATGTTTTATATTTTGTGGTTGGGAGGTCGGGACGGGTGTGGAGGGCGCTGAGGGGGTTGGGGTTAATTTGAATTATATTTCCATTTAAGATTTATGGGAGGAATTTTAGAATTAATTGTATTCAAAGACATTGGCATTTATGTTTCTGGTCTGTAACTGCATTTTTCTAATTTCTGTTAAAATTTTTAACATTTGGAACAGTGTGCAGTGTAAGGTTAAACCTAAAACAAAGTTTCAAGTCGATATTTCTACTTTTGGTATTTTTGGCAGCAGCTTCCATAAAAGTTAGCCCACTGTGCATTGGTATTAATATAATTTTGACATAAGTCGAGTTATGTTGTTGTTCCTAATTGCCACAGAAATCTAAAGACGCGTTTCTAGTTAAAGTCGTTTTAAAAATTAAGTTTTCAAAACTAGTTTTAAGCATATTTCATAAATAATAGTTTTTAACAAAGATACTTAAAAATAGTTTTGGATTTATAAAATAGTAATCAGAAAAATCTATATTTTTTGCCTTTATTTGGAAACTTTTATTAAAATATTTCGTTTTATTTAAAATTACAAATATGAATTCCATAAAAATATAATTTATAATGGTAAGACAGTTTAATAATGGACAAATGTAAGGAATACACCATTTTCCCCATACAAAACCAAGATTTTGAAATCAAGCTTGACCTGTCGGCTTGCTCACTGTTTGCCACCATTATGGTTCAAGTTGAACTCAACATACTACTATAAAAAGTTGCGAATTTTCTTCATAACTTTTTTGTCAACACCTAAAAACTATCAAAAAAGAATATAAAAAACCCTAATTAAAATTATTAGCAAGGTCAAAATTAGTTGCCATCGAGTTGGCCATCAAGTCAAGTCAAGTTAAGTCAAAACAAAACAAAAAATGATACTTTTTATTCATAATCGCATGGTCAGCGCGCCCAGTGTGTACAACCAGTTCCCTGCCCCCTTCCTGCCAATTGTCAACCTGAATATAAGTTACTGTCATGAGTTAAGCGACAGACGCACGTTTTTCGACTAATTTTGGTAGATAAAAAACGGCAACTCTGCTTGCCATAATAATGAGACAGTTCATACATGCATAATATATCAATTATATTTTGTATGCTGAAAAATTTGTGGGCAAGTTTCCTGGTAAAGGACTCTCTGGCTAAACCAAAGACTTAGGCAACGAACTTGTTGGCATGTGGGCGTATTTTTGCGCAGTGCAGGTAGCTCAGCGTGGCAGCTGCCTAAGCCTTTGCCTTTTTTCTATTTGTGTGCGATTTTGTTGACCTGTTATACAATAACACTGCAAGTGCAAGTGACAAAAAAGAGAGGAAATCAATGACAACAATCACAACTGCAATGGTCGTTGTTTCTGGCTAAAAACAGACCACAACCAAAATGTTGTTCTCTTTGTTTGTGTTGCCAACGCCTTAGCCAAAGCCCAAAATGTTGAAGACAAAAACAAGTGCTCGCAAACAGACAGCAACAACAACAACAACAATGATTTTTACCATTAAACTTTAAATTCAAATTCAAGTTCATGATGAATGTATCACGTGCAGTCAAGTCAGTCGCTTGGCGGTTTTTTTTCATGTCTGTACTTTTGTTGTTGTCGTACACGACAAGAGCAGCGCACACAGACAACAACAACAACAGCAATAACAACGTTTGCGGTTGTGTTTGTACCTTGTGGTAATAAGTGGCTGGATTTGTAGTTTTTGGTTGATGTTTTTCTGTTTTGGCCACAACTATGCGCTACTTGGGGCATATTGATTTCCTTAGTAGGATTAGAACAGTTTCGAATGTAAAATCATTTGATTTTGAGGAAAATTGAATATTCTTAATCTCATCGTCTGTTTGTTGTTTTTATGCTATTGTGTTTGTACAAGCTTAGCGCAAATTCGCCCTGAATATAAGAAATCTATATATAATATATACAGACCTGTTCCCGTTTCCGAATCCGATTAATCGGAATTGGTAAGAGGTGTGATTCCTAAGAAACGATTAAAGAATTCTGTCGAGTCTTTTTGCCATCCTGAGGATCGATTGAAGGTAGTTGCGATTTTGAAGTTAAAAGTCGAATAACGCAGTCGGTATTTGGAAGCGAGAACATTAAACAATTCTGATTCCTCATGATTTGATCGAAATCAAAAATGGGAACAGGTCTGATAATAAAAATCTCATGTCAAAAACTTTATTAGCAAACTCCACCGAAACAGCTTGATCGATTTAAATGAATTTTTTTTGTAAAAATTAGGCAGGTGTAGAATAGGTTTTTAACTATATTTCTTAACGCTAGGTGGTTTGAGTGTTCTTCTGTAGAACATTCTTGCAAACTCCTCCTTTGGTCTATCTGTGCGCGCGTGTGTTATAGTAAACAATGCCAGCACCACGTAGGGGTGGCTATTTTGACCGTCAAACGAATGCAGCATGTGTGATGTGGGTGGGATTTGAGTGAGATTTGGGTGGGAAGTGGGTGGGAAGTGGGTGGTGAGTGGTCGGGAAGTAGGCGGGATGTGGTTGGGAAGTGGGTGGGATGTGGGCGGGAAGTGGGTGGGAAGTGGACGGGAATTTTAGGGAAAACCCAGCAGCAAATTCATAACGGGGAAAAAGCGAGATTTCTTATATATATATATATATATACTTTATTTTACTCAATGTTTTAGAGAGTGGGACAGTCTAGCCACGGATCACGGAGTTCGATTGAATCTTGAAGATAACGCAACATGGAAAACTTGGGCTAGGAATATTACGGTTAAAATGGATGTAGCATATAGGATGAAATTTGTTGAAGAATCCCGGAGAAGCTCAGAGCGTTTGATCTATAGACAACTGCGCTACGACCTGGGAGAGAATAACTATTTCTCCGATGAGTTTCCCATTGAAGGAATAAGAAGTGTTTTCATGGCCAGAGGTGAAATATTAAACTTGAATTTTATTCCAAATTTCACGAGAAATGACACAAACTGCCCTCTGTGCAACTGAAGGGAGCAAGAAAATGTCATCCATTTCATTGGAGGCTGCCCTATTCTGTGGAAACTCCGGCTCTCAGTTTTCGGAAAAGTTACCCTTTTCCCGCTCGAAATAATAAATATCCTCAACGGCGCGGACTGGTCAAAGCTACAGAGTTATGTGATTAAAGCCTTAGCATATAAATACAGAATTAGAAAGGGATTATTTTAAAAAGGAAATTTAGTTCTTAGTTTCTTAGTATTAGTTATTTATAACTTTTGTAAATCCTGCTAGCACTAATTCGCAAACCCAAAGCGCATGGCTGAACGATCTGGTATCTGGGTAAGACCCGGGAAGCCAGGTGTATTAAGCTACGTGTGCGACAGACGGTTCTTTTAACCAAGTCGCCGAGTAACTGAAATTTATATTTTTAATTTTTTTTTTGTATACCATTCCTTAGATTTATATAAATTTAAAAAACCAACTACTACTTCTACTACTTTATGTTGTCGGAGATGCTTCCTTCAATGTGTTACAAAAATCTTTACAGTTTTAATATATCCTCTGCAAGGATCTATATTAAGGAACCCAGTGAACACTCTACAAGGGCTGGATTGATATCTCTTAGGATGACTTGTCAGCCATATTGAAAACCTGTGAAATCTCCTGCAATTGCCCGCCGACTTTATATAATACACGTTTTCAGGATGCATATCCCCATTTGTGTGAATAATCCAATAAATATTCGGGATGACATTCACCATATTCTGTAATGTTTCTTTACCTTAACCCAATTTTAGTCACGATCGTATTTTTGTGTATATTTGTCATATTGGAACCCCAATGGACGACTTCATACATATGGGACATTTGTATGAGGATTTATAAGCTACCATCAGGTACCCGGCGTTCGTTGTTACGCCCTCTTTAGAATTTTAAACACAAAACGAAGAAGTGAAGCTTAATTGGCAATGACAATCTAAACTTATTAATACCTATTTAATTTTAATTTTTAAATAAATTTAGCGTTTGATCTATTCCTTATATAAACCCGTCGATTTACCCGTCTTCATGCCAATCTAAACTCAAAAAAGAATACAGGAAATGTAAAAATTTCTTTAAGCCGGTTGCCCCGTGTTTCTTGAAACGCTTGATACTGTCCCGTCAATTTACCCGTCTGCATTATAGTCTAACTAAATAAATATTTATATAAATATATTTTGCAACTTTTTTGACTGTTTGATCTAACCATTGACATTTATTAAATCTTAATGTTTCCAAATTTTTGCAAAATTTGGACACATTACAGTTCGGTCTATATATATATATATATACTTCCTATATACCGTCTACTACTGCCGTCCATTAAGTATTCATGATAATCTTTTGTCAAATGAAAAATTTGCAAATTTCGCGACTCTTTTAACATTTCCATCTACACCTCGTATTAATCCGTCTACTTTTCCATCCAACAAATCTTCATAATAATCTTAACTCATACGACATATACAAGTGGTTTGATAAATAATACTTTGTAAATAATATTGCAAATTTCGCGGTTTTTTGGACCATTTAAATAAAAGTTAGATAGTCAATGTTCAACTCCAGGCTATCAACTATCTGAGTGCCAAATTTCATCCGAATCCATTAAGCCGTTTGTGCGTGATTGAGTAACAAACAGGCAAACATACCAACATACAACGTACAAACTTTCATATTCAGAATATTAGTAAGATTCAATTGTTTTTCGAAGTGTTCGAAAAATCACATATTTCTTTACGTCTACACAAAATTACCATTGAATTAAGAGTGAACCACTAAACAGAACCGAAACCGCTGTTCAGTTAACGCCAAAAACCATGTGATGAACCGAACCTCCTTTTTAAAAACTGTGTGAACCACTGAAGCGAACCAGTCCTTATTTCGGAGCAGTTTTCCTCCCTAGAATTATTCTATCTTCTCCTCTAGATTGTTGTTATCTCGGCAAGCGTCTGTCGCTTTTATGGCAGTTCCGTCCCTGGCTGTGGTCACCATTATACGAAGCGAACTGTTTGCTGGACACTTTTAGTGACCGGCTGTGTGTCCAGTTACTTGCTCCCCTGGTTGCTTTTGTGATAGCAAGATAAGGAGCCACTCCTTTATCCCCTGTGATCTATTCGTCTACTCTGATTCTGTAAACCACTGTCAGGCGTTCCTTTAAGTCTTGCTAATGCATTTTTATAGGATATCCAATTTTATTCTTTATTTAGAACATTTGTAAAATTGTTAAATATTTCGTCGTGTCATTTCCATCACCTTAACTTTTATACTCGGTGCCAAAAGCCGCATTACAAGCCTTGACGGCCACAGAACGTCTAGCCAACTTCTCGGATGAACAACTTGCCCTAAATATAATGCCATCCAAATTAAGTGAGACCAAATGCTTAGGATTGGCCTTTTTACGGAATTTGATTCCCTCATTGTTAATCATAAAATTGGGACGCATCAAATTTAACAAACTAACTGGATGTATATCATTCCAATTCTCTGGCAATTCCTTCGTCTCCTCCGCCTTTTTTGGCTTGAGCTCAGGCACCTGAAATCCTTGCTTTTCCCAATCGGCAAAAAGTTTATATATGGCATAAGATGCCAAATTAATCATGGGAACGTCTTCTTTATCCTCTCCATAACCGGAACCTTTTTTGGGCGCCAATTTCTCCAAATAATAATCTCGTACAGCATTCTCGTACAAAAGAATTTTGGCTTCGCGTTTCCTTTTCGCCTCCACCTCGTAAGTCTGCGAATTGATCAAACCTTTGGCCACAAATTTTCCATTTGCCGTAGGTTTGATTACCAAACTATTGACAGTTAGATCCTTCAGTTCGTTTAAAGTGGAAATAGGACATTTTGGAAAAATCTTCTGGCGCAAAAAGCGATTTCTATTGCGTTTACGCACTGAAAAAAATTGTAAGAAAATAAATGAAAATTTAGTAAATTCATAAAAGTTAGTTTAAAAATGTTTAATCAAGTTTGTAAAAAGCAAAGGATTTTCCATCAGAAAAATTTATTTATAGAAATAATTTTATGCATTTAACTGAAAAATCAAATACAAGTTAATGTTTATACTCTGTACCGAAGGTACATACATAGAGTATATTAAGTTTGTGCAAAAGTATGTAAAAGGGAGAAGGAATCATTGCCGACCCAACAAAGTTGATATATTCTTGATCAGCATCAACAGCCGAGTCGATATCGCCATGTCCGTCTGTCTGTCGTCCGTCCGTCTGTCCGTCCGTATGAACAATTAGATCTCAGAGATATTAAGAGATAGAGGTTTGACATGTATGGGACAAATGTTTCTTATACATGCAGGCAGATCAAGTTTATTTTAATTTTTTTCCACGCCCCCTCCCGCCCTCGCTAATTGGCAAAAACCTCATATCTTCTACAATATTGTAGATAGAGGGTTTGTTCAAGAGATATTTAGTAATTATCTATATGTATAGATTTGCCGAAGAAATGATATAGATCGCATGAGCGGTTTTCAAGTTATGAGCAAAAAAGTGAACGAGAGAGAGAAACTTAGAGAAGAGCGTGTGTGCTTTAAATGTTTCGCACAAGAGAAATGGACCAACAGTTTAACGCCGAATCCGAACGGCAAAGTTTGAGAAATTGCTTGTTCATGGCTAGTTCTTTCACAGCTGGCGCCAATAGCTGGTGAAGGTGACCGTATGTGTAAAAGCTATTTTTCTAAAGAAAGAAAAAAACTTTTATTTGATGTTCAGAGGCGGGATCGAACCCACGACCTCCCGCCCAGCAGTCCAGCACACTAACCGCTGGGCCACAGACGGCCACCTACACTCCATGTACAGGGTATATTATAGTCGGGCTTGACCGGCTTTCTCACTTGTTATTAAAGAATTTATAAAAGAGGGAAAAACAGGAAACATTCGACTCAAGATAATCACTAACGTTACCAAAAACAGTACATAAATGGTTTATCTCAGATGTAATACCACTTCAAGAACAATTTTTTGAGATCGCAAGAACCATTGAGTTCAACTTGATTTGAGTTGATGTTGTTCCGTTTTTTGACTATAAGCCAGAGGTCGCATAAAACGGTCCCCCGTTTGCCTGTGTCAGAAAACGACCGCTTTCGCGCGATCACATTTAATAAAGGTCGGTACCCAACCGTCAGCTTCGCTCTCTGTCTCTCTTTGGTTGTGAGAGGAGAGAAACACATTTATTTTTAAATTTTTCTGTCAGGTCTTGCTCGGCCCTTTTGCCAAAATTCACGCATTGAAAAGGTCTTTTTTGTATGTATGCATCGTTGTGTAAGCATACAACAACAACAATATGAATGTGTGCGAAAAACTATATGCCTTCTCTCTTTCTCTCTCACGCTGACTCGCTCTCTGTTTATGCTTAACTCTGGCGCTCTCTTGAGTCTGCAACCGAATGAAACAACCTTTTTAAAGTTCGGTCTTCGTGAAGACCGCATTTGATGAGCGATTGACTGAATTGGGCCTGGAATGGGGTGCTCTCAGACCGATCGGTGCTGTGTGTTCAACCACGGCCACCGAGCAGTGAGCGAAATCGCTGCTTAAATTCGGTTGAGGGAAGACCGAGCCCGTTTTGTTTTTGTTTTTTTGGTCAGTGACGTGAGCAGAGCGAAGTGAACATTGGGTTGAGAGTTATTTGCGAGCTATGCTATAAGCTGATTCCTCACATTTTGGGGCTTCCCGGGAATTGGGAACGGGACATACCTCTTTGGATTGAACTAGAAGGGAGGGAGGGCGGCAACTTTTATTTACAAGTACTGCACTGAGAAAAAAAAGGATAGTTTTGATGATCCTTAGGATATTTTCGGTATCCATTTGGACTGGATAGTTAAGTATCCTTTTTTGGGATCCATTAGATATTTTCGTAATCGATTTATTTTTGCTTAAAAAGGATATATCAGAAATAAAATATTTCTTTGATCTTTATTCTTCATCCAAAGGAACTGAAAAATGTGAAAAGGATATTTAAAAAAAATGGATCTTAATGTGGATATTTGAATATCCATTCTACGGGGATCTTTTTTTTTTCTCTGTGTGGATATGCTGTTGCCCCCTCGCCCATATTTCATAGGATCATTCAGCGACCCACTTCACCCGACTTGTTTCATTTGTCTTTCAGAAAAATAGGCTTTCCCAGGCTTGACTGGAAATTAAACCCCGTATTTTTTGCTCTTTTCGAACAACGTATGGAATGGCGCGCTAGCATATTAAACTATAGCACACTTTTGCAAATTCACATCCAGAGGGCTGCTTTATCTTTGTTAAGCAGCCAAAAAGTGAAGTTGAAAGAAATCAGGAAAGCGATCAAAAATTCAGCCAACTCGATCTCCCTCTCTTTTTGCCGAAAACCGGTTTTGGTGTTGTACAAAGCAAATATTTACCGATTGCGTATAATTTTTTTCAATTGAAAAATATTTAAAACATTTCGCTCACTTACTTCAATACTGGCATAACTCAAAATAATCCATTTTGAGAAAAACACGTTTAAAGTTTTTAATGGATTTAACCCAGAAAAAATTGTTCTTTTAGTTTCGAGTTCATTAATTAAAATATTATAAATTTAAAATGCTTATTGATAAAACATAAAAATATGATGTTTTAACTGAAAGCCGATGTATGTTTGCTCAATATCGACTGCAGAACAACAGAGATATGACGTTCTTGCATTAACTTGATAATGAACCTGTAAAATTATAATGAGACATATTTTCACATCACGTAGAAAGTAAAAGAGATATCAATACGAAAATTTTTACACAAAATAGTACACAATACAGCGAGTATTTCTGCATCATTAAGTCAAAAATCGTTTTTTTTTGAGTTATGCCAGTGTCTTGACAACATATTGTCTTAATTTAAAGTTAAAGGCAACAATTTCTCAACAGGCTTTTTCCCTTTAGAAACTTTACATTTGATTCACCCTCTTCCTTTCCCCCATACGTTACCTGAGGCGGGCTTCTCAACGCGCTTAAAAATCGTCTTCGAGCGTGCCATCTCTTCAGTTTGTTCTATTGATTTATCTGTAGATTTTGCCTTGTAAACTGGTTTCGAATTATCCTTCTGATTCGTTTCAATTTCAAACTGAATTCTTTATAACTATTTTTGAAGCGAACTCAACGTAGATCTTCTCACTGCCAGAAATTCGATGTGATTAAAAAAAAATGCTTACAATTTTCATGAAATTAAAAGAAATCACCCCGCCTCCTTTAAAATCATTTCAATTTTTATTTCTTTTTTAATTAAATTACAGAATTAGCTCAACTTAAAGGAAACACAAAGCTGGAGCGGCAGCAACAAACGGAGCAGCAGCATAGTTGGTCATCACAGGAGCCGCCGAAGGAACCGAAACTGGCATTGTAACTGGGGTAATCACTGGAGCCGCAGCAATGCCAATAAAGTTCCTGGCCATCACCTGGCAAACTGGTGACTGTGACCACAGGAGCATGAAGTAATCCAGGCTTGCCAGTCACACAGTCTATAACAGCGCAGATGACCAGCAACTGGAGAGCATAGAAAAACACTTGTTGATATATGTTGTATAATGTGGGCAAAAACTGGAAGGCAACTGCCCCGATCTTTATGAAAATTTTAGGGATTATGGATATTGGCAAGTTTTAAATTAGAGATCGATATCTCAAATATTGTGGAAGTTACTCATAATTTTTATTGTTGGGGCGAGGGTGGGCATGGCAAAAATTTAAAACAAACTAGATCTGCGTGCAGACACTTGGATTCTAAATATCAAATTTGGTTCTTCAAGTCTCTGAGATCTAGCTGTTCATACACACGGACATGGCTATAGAGACTCAGCTGTTGATACTGTACTTTATATGGTCGGAAATGATTCCTTCTGCCTGTTACATACATTTGCACAACTTTAGTATATCCTTGTTACACCATGTGTGTGGGTTAAAATGTCTAATCTGGACTGAAAAACTGCATTACCTTAATTTGTTTCCTTTGGTCTGTTGCGTAGCTGGTTTTGCAGTCACTCTGGCTGGGAAGTTTGTGGCTTTGTTTTCTGAAGCATGAGTCGTACTAGTCGCTTTGGGGCGGGTTTTGGGTGTCTGCAGGTATACAAACACACATACATACATACATCGCAAGCAGCAACCTGACTTGGACGACGCGTTTTTACCTTATTTTTTATTTTGGCTATTTACCTCACTTGAACATTTTTGCGCTCAGTTTCTTGGGTAGATTGGGGTTTTGTTGTTTTGATGTTGCTGTCATTACCGTAGTGCTCGGCGGTTTTCTATTTCTTTGGAAGTTGGTGTGCTTGGCCTTTTTTTCTTTTCTAATTTTACATCATACTTCCATTCTCTTTCTTAACTTTTATTTCAAGAGTTTATGTAACATTTGTTGTTGCCCCCCTCCCGATTTCCATCGAATTTCGCTCAAGCAACCAAAATTATGCAATGATCCAGAATATTTGGAGCTGCCGCAGGGCAATCCACACTCTTTACCTAGACGGCCTGGCGGTCGTTCGGCTGGTCACTTAATGCCTCAAGGTGATTTGAAATTGAAAACATTAACTTTGACTTTGAGATTACATGAGCATTATTTTGTATAATTGATCATCAAACGAGAGCAATTTGTTAGTTAATTGTGTCATGTGCCCCGTTAATTTGATTAATCGTTGGTTTCCTGTTTGCTTCCTGTGCGAAGAGAGACACAAAAATCATAAGGAAATTAAATTAAATATGAATTAAAGCTTATGAAAATGTTTGAAGTTTAATTAATAATTTCGTTTTTCATTTGTTATTTTTTTGGCAGAATGTCTCCAAGAACCTTGAGCCATAAATTGTAAAAAGTCTAAATCACAAGGCCAAATTCAATTAACATGTGAATATAAAGCTCGCAGATTCAAAATTGGCCATCAATCGTAGCTGTGGGGGAAGGATGTTCTAACCAGTAATTAGTTTAGTGCGCTAGTAAGAATAATTACTTTATGGACTACGAGTCTGTAGACTGTATCATTTCATGCAAAAAGGAAAGCCCGCGAGGTACCTTTTAACGAATCAATTTCTTTTGAAAATGACATGTCTAATTATTTCAATTATTTAGCTTACAAAGAAAGTTTGAAGGCATTAGAATGAACAAAAGCATTATTCCCATACAACATCTTCCGGTCATTTTCCTTAGCGGGAAAATACAAACTTTTGCAAGAATTGTCATCTTCCTTCACGACATCTTAAATCTGTAGGTTAAGCGGTTTAGGCAAAATACAAAAAAATTAAATGAAACACTAAGACCACTTTCTTGAACGATTGATCCTTTTTAGCTGTGTCGTTTTTTGTTTTGTTTATTGTCTTGATATATTTATACAATTTGCAGCAATATCGCTCCTAGGAGGAGCATAAAACAAAATTCCTCGAACGATTTCTGTCTGTTGCCAGGTGCCTTAGTTCGTTCCAACTTAAGGGGGTATTCTCCATGTCGAGGCTGTTTTGTGGACCTTTTTTGAAAAAAATCTTATTTGAAAACGCAAAAAGTTTTTCCAATTCTGTTTATTTTATTATGTTACAAACAGATTAAAGTCAACAAACATATTTTTACAGCTTCGATGCGAGGGCTGTTCCAAAAGTTATCGGCCGTCAAAGTGGGTGTCCAAAAAAAAAGGTATAGTGCTGGCGGCCATAATTTCACGTCATAATTTCGTCTTCAGGATGTCTGAAATGAAAAGTAAAAACGGGGTTATAATCAGAATAGATGTAATTCTGGTCTGAACCTCGAAAAAAATTTTGTGATTTTGTTTGACAAAATGGTCAGTTCGAAAAACTCGGTTTCGAGATAAACGCGTTTAAAGTTTGAAGTTCCTTTTTTGGGGAAAGGACCAAAAAAAAATCTAAAATGAAAAATGCAGTTCTATAATGGTGACAATTCTACGTCGATTGCATATTACAAAATCGGTTTAGAAGAACTGGAGAAAAGTGGCTTGGAAGTCCGAAAAAGTTGCTTAAACCGATGTTTACAGTAAGTACTTTTCTTACTGAGTTCACAGTAATTTTACCATACAATTGGTAATTTGACAGCTGTTACACAACTGTACAACAGTAGGGTGGCAATCTACTTGAGCTCATCGCAGAGCAGAAGAGGCAACCCCACTACTCCCCCACCCACCAAATTTGGTTCTGAAACAATTATTGGAATTAAACAAATATTTATTAAACTTGAACAATTTTTACTTACTCTGGGGGGACTCGAACTCGGGGCCATTGGTCTTAATACGATTGGAAGCACGTCTTTACCAGTTACGCTACGCGCCCGTTGAAAGCAACGCCTCTAACATATTACTTGTATTAAATCTGCCTAAACATATGCAGCAAAAATTTCTTGAATATCGCAGATTAAAACCGAAACGAATAACGGTTTGGGTTACGGTTACTGTTTTGGCCGATCGTTTTTTTCCGGTTACGGTTTTATTACGGTTATGAGATATGGGTTACGGTTAGGGTTACGGTTATTAGCCTTATTCTGTTTCGGGTTTCGGTTACGGTTACGGTTATTAGTATAAAATATTACTTTGACAAATCATGCCCCATTTGGAATCTCATTTATTCAGTAAATGTACTTAGTTCTTTCTTATACAGAATTTTCAGCATTATTTTCGCCTGTTTTAAAGTTTTAGAAACATATTGATGAAGAAGTGAGATTGTTCATTAGAACTGTTTAATTTTCAAATTTTTTTTGCAAGTGATACCCTTAATCAATGATTATCTACGCGTATACTGCACTGCAAATTTCCGTCAAACTTGAATTGGGGCTTATTTCCCAGATAATTCAATCGAATTAATGTTGTCCATTATTCGAGTGTGCAAGTGCGAGTGTGTGTGTAATCTTTCTAACAATCAAACACCATGTGCAATTAACAAGGTGAAGCCGTCAGCATCTGCTGAGGGCCAATATATGTATGCCTAGGTTCACCTTATTAATTCCACCATGAACAGAGTGCTATGCAAAAGCCAAAACTGACAATGGCCTTCGCACTTCTGATAGGGAATTGAAAAACGCCCGTCTTGAAATTAAACACAAAGTTAATGTTTCTTTGCTAAAAAAAATCAGCAACACACTTCCATTACACAAAAACATTTTATTTTACAAACATTTCTGCCTCCGGTCCTTGGAGCTGGCTGTGGCTATGTATATAACCTCTGGTTTAATGTGCTAATTCTAATCTTCCGATGCGTTTTGGGTTGTCGTTATAGCAGTATGTCTCCAAAATAAAAAAACAAAGCTTATACCTCCAGCCGCACACAAAATGCATCCGAAAGTTGTTGCCTATTGCACACTACATTGTCGGAGCGGCTCTGGAAATAATCAAATAATTTCTGTGTACCTAGCTTCTATGCTTTATAACTGTTTAGCACCAATGTGTATAAGATACTTTCCAGGCACTTCGTAGTTATGCCAGCCCATTAAAAACAGTACGGCGCATAATAAATAAGCAGCCAACTTTAGTGAATAAACTCATATGTATGTAAAATGTTCATTGTACTGTATCTAATCGAAATTTTTACTAGTAAAGGAAAAACCGAAATTAACCCATATATTTGTTTCGGTTACGGTACTGATAACCGGTTTTGTAAATAAAGGTTATACGGTTACGGTTATATGAAAACATTTTTTTTCGGTTACGGTTACGGTTTCGGTTTCAAATTTTTAAGTGTTTTTAGCGGTTACGGGTTACGGTTTCGGTTACGGTTTTAATCTCTGAAAAAAAAAAAAAAAGACGCCAACCGACGTGCCTTTTTCCAGAAGTTGATTGACACAAACATAACACAACTGTTATATATACACGAATACACAACTGTGTAGTCGAAACGTAGCGAGAAATTCCCATTACGTGGGCACCTACTGCGATGCATATTGTGGACCAACCTCATTCACCTCTGCGCCACTGGGGTATATCGAAGTCGGTAAAAGCCGACTTTAACTTACGCTCTCGTTTTTTATAAAAACCATGCCACATACTCTGGCTATCATTTAAAATTTATCATTAAAACCGCACTTGCTGCACGCATTGCGGAGATAGCCCCTTACACATCTATTTTTTTCTACAAAATAGTATAGATTTCAAAATCTAGCAAAACCAAAAAAAATTGAAAAAATGTATTTAAAACAAGGCTGCAAACCTCTAAAATTTTGCAGAAGGTTCGGTCCGGGGGTTCGAACCCGCTGTAAAGTCTAAGGTTCGGTTCGCGGACCGGTTCTCGGAACCCCTGAACCCAAGGTTTTGGTTCGAACCTCGGTTCGCTTGAATATAAAAGATTGGTTTCGACTTAAAATACTTATTTTTTAAGTAATATTCCATACTTTAATAATGTAATTTCAGTTGTCAAATTTTATTCGCTGACACTTACAACATTTGAGAACTCCTTAGTTTAAGGGCCGTTTTCTCATGTTGCTGTTTTTGCAAATCTAGGTGGATTTGCTGTATTTGCTTTTCTCATGTTCATGGTTAGCTATCTAGATGGTTTTTGTTGTCATCTGCTTCATCCTCATGTATTTCAAAACCATGTACATGTATAACCAAATTATGTATTTTTATGTGTGCACGCATAAGGTCACACTAAAAAATTTTAAATTCAAAAAACAACTGCTGCTAAAAACAGTTAAGTCTGTATTGATAAAAAGTAAACCCAAAATGAAAAATATTGGATGTGGCTTTTGTATGCAAGACACCTGCAGACATAGCCAAAGAGTCAGATCCGCATTTTAATTCCCCTAGTTCACTGCTTAAGCTAAGTTCACACAGGCAGATAATTTAGCCAAATTTTGATTAAAATAGAGATGATTGAACATTTTACAGGATTTAAAACAAAAGCTATAGTTTCATACGCAATTAATTTGATCAAATATGCCCGGAAAGTTACACAACTTGGCCTTTATGGCCAAATTTTCATCAAAATTTGTCCAAATTATTTGCCTGGGTGAACTTAGCTTTAGACCTATTGCTTAATCTCCCATCATAGTAACACGTAGTTAAAAACAAAAATCCTTCTCCTGCTCTGTAAAATGCATGCTTTACTTTTTAAAATTGGCGCGCAATAAATAAAACAACAATTCGCGAGATGGTAAGGCGCTGCCAACTCAATTTTAGTGCCTTTCCAGCCCTCCCGGTGTGACCGTGGCGCAAATGCCCAAATTCATAATCCATCTACATGAGACAACCGATTGCACAAAATCCACCTAGTTGCGAAATCTAGGTGGATTTCGATTTGAGCAAAAACAGGAACATGAGAAAACGGCCCTAAGTTATTAAGCATTGGGCCCATTCAGCAGATAATTCCGATTTACGAATTGTGATTTATGACATATTTTACCTGCTGAATACATCGATTGCCGATTGGGATCGGAAAATTTGACAATCATGTTTGTTGAATAGAAACCGACCAAAACGTATGATTGGTTAACGATTGCTACGTCAGCCTGCCTTTGTTCAGATATTCATATGAATTTTTCGACTCAACAAATCCATAAATATTTGAGATTGTGTGTGAGTTGTTTCCAATGATAAAAAGTTCTAGGGCCACAGAATATCTTAAAGTCTGTAATCAATTCCATTCAGCAGAAACTCATCAGCAATCGCAAATCGTAATCGCTAATCGGAATTACCTGCTGAACACGCCCATTATATCTTCTAGGAGCTGTTCACCTATGCTAGCTCTTAGATTAGAAATATTAAACTTAAAGGCCCGTTCAACTGATACCTGAGTTGCGGGAACAGCAAGTATAGTCAGGGCAAAATTTGAAAACAATTGTCGATGTATGTTCTGTTAGACATACATGGAAAACAATTCTCTATAACATCATTTACACCTTTTATATATAATATTTATTTGTTTTCTATTGCTTTCATAAACTCTTCTTCGCAATCCGACGTTGTCATTTAAGGTTGAATTTTGAAAACTCTCATTAGGAATATTTTTTTGGAGCTTCGGCATATCTGTAATATCAAATAGTGCCAACCCTACTACTGTCAAACTAACCTTCGTTTAAAAAATCATTAACAACTAAAGTTAAAGTGTGTGCAGCACATCAAACAGTAGTTATAGAATCCTCCAGGTATTCTATTGAGTTAATTTGGAGCACACTTCGTCATAGGATTGAAAAACTTCTTCAATTTTACAAGTCGGATTCCTTATTTTCTATATTTCCCTGTATGCGTTGGAAAAACTACATAATTTGGTGAACCGAACCTAATTTTTCGAAAAAGTGGTCCGGTTCGGGTTCAGGTTCGAGAAGTCCAAAATATTTGGGGTTCGGTTTATGGTCCGGTTCGTCGGACCCAAAAAACCCGAACCAAACCGGTTCTACGGGGTTCGGTTCAGGACCGGTTTGCAGCCTTGATTTAAAAACTGTATATCTCAGGTTTCCGTTATCGCAAAGGTCCCATGTTAATATAACTGCACAAAAAAAAATTTTCGTTGGTTCAATCTACCAATTCTTACAGTAAATTCTACTGCGAAATATTGTTACATGTAAATTGTTCTTGTTTTGTTTACTATATTTGTGGTTAAATTACCCCTACAAATAGTAAGTCTATCGTAATTCCTGTATTTGTTTTTTTGTTGTTGTTTTTGAAACTGCGGCTTGCAGTAATATTCTTCTAGTACCACGCACCTAACAGTAATAAATATATTTTGTTGTTATATTTTGGTTTACTGGGTCGTAAGTAAAACTTACCATTAAAATAGTACAACTACTGCGCAAACTTTATTTGTTCTATTTAAATCAAATATGGCCGAATTCGAACTTGGGTATTACAAGTGGTCTCATCTATGCCATGTGCAAAAATTTATTGATAGCCAGATTCAATACAAGTAAGATTTAGATTCAATACAAGTAAGATTTATGACACGTTGCCACATGCGCTAGCGTTTATATTGTGTTGCAGCCCATGGGCCCCGAGTTCGAGTCACCCCGGAGTAAGAAAATTTTTAATGAAATTATTAACTAATAATTATGGTAAGAACTAGTACGTGGTTTTTGCACTGTAGTGTTGTGGTATTTGTATTGTATGAGGTATTTATACTGCTGCAGTGGTACACATATGAGTTTAGCAAGCAATGGTAAATTAACTATTTTGTTGGTCGGAGCATTTATAACTGTCATGAAAATCGCCCTGAAATCGAAATCGCCCTTAAATTTAGAAAAATGTCTATATTTAAGAAAAAAATTTCTGAATTTTTAGAAAAAGTTGCCCAAAAATTAATTTTTTTAGAAAAATCTTTCTAAAAATTAGAAAAATATTTTTTTTTTTTCTAAATTTTAGAGTAAATTTGCTTTTATTGCCTTTTCTAATTTTTTAGGGTAATTTCGCCTTTGACTTTAGAAAAAATTTGTTACAAATTTAGGGTACTTTGCCCTAAAATTAAGAAAATAAACCCTAATTTTAAGAAAGTTGTTCTAAAAATGTTTGCGAAATTGCGTTTCGCTATGCTGTAGTTCGATTTTAACGACGATGCCGTCTATGTGATGGCATTTACACACACTAATGTCCATTCGCAATCCCTGAAGAATGTAAATGTATTGAGCAAGTTTTTGTTTTGTCTTGACATGCGTTTCACCATGTAGTAATCGATTAAAGGATTGTATAAAATATAGTCAATGTTAAAAAAACCTCAAATATAAAAAAGGCTAATAGTCGAGTGGGCTAAGACGTCGTCCGTGTGTTCAGTATTTGTAAGTGGTCCCGAGTTCAAGTCCCAGCAAAGAGTAAGTAACAACAAATTATTGTTAATGCTTATTTCAAAATTAAATTATAGCTTAAAAAAAAGTGCGTTGGTGAAAAGGTGACGTGAGAAGGTTGTGATTGGAAGAAGTTAGAGGAGTGGATCCAACAAAAACCAACACGGTTGGTTGGTCTGAGGTCGGTCGTCCTCCTCTTTCTACAATTTTTCTTTTTAGTCTTTTACTGCCTGCTGCTTCCTTCTCATGCCAGCGCTGCCATAATCGCTTGGGAATTTTAAATCGACATAACAGCTGAAATTGTCTAAGGGTTTTTTAGAAAAATTGCCCTAAAATCTAGAACACAATTTCAATTTTTTAGAAAAGCATTTTCGAAAATATAACGGCGAGTCGCCTTTGGCCCTTTTTTAGGGCGATTTTCTAAATATTAGGGCGAAAATGACACTTTTGGGGCGAGTTGTTTTTTTGAGTGTGGTTGAAATTTACTGTGCTACCGTAATCTTTTCGTTATGTGTTATGCCATTTTTACTGCACCTGACGGTTTGTTCTACCCACGACTGTGGGCTGGAGCATTTTAACCACAGAGTTGGTTAAATTTAGCGACGAAATTGTTTCTGTGTGAATAGTATTTAAGTGTATATGGGGGATTCCATGAATCCCAGTGGGCGATTTTTTCATGGATCGAATTAATTTTTTTTCATATTACTTGTTGTAAAATAATAATCGAAATATGCTTAATTCGCGGGAAAAAACGATTTGAAAATTTACATATTTAAAAAATTTAATTAATTTCAATTGCTTGCTATCCAAAGCGATTGGTTATAGAAATACTGAAAAAATCTGTAAATTAACATCTGAACCCAAACTTGCAAATTGCTTACACTTAAAAGTTAAAAAAAATTGTTGGTTTGCAAATCGCGAAAATAAATAAACAAAACTTAATTGCCGCGAAAGGGACGTTATCTTTCTTAATTTTTTTCTCAAAATCTGGTCTTGAATCCAGGAATTTACTGTATAAACTGTAAGTGAGTATTCAATAGTTCCAGAGTTATGGCCTTTTTTCATTTGTTTTAGTTCACTTTTCAGTAACGATATTAGATTTAGTATGTTTTAATTTTAAAAGGGTAATTTTTTTGTGTTTTAATAAAGTTGAGTTTTTGTACCCCATGTATAGTTTAGCAGTTGGAAAACCGCTATTTTAAAAATTCTGGCGTATTATACTGACTTTTGTGAATTTAAATAAAATATTTATGTCTAAATATATATATTTTATAATAAATATATATATTTTATACATTTTTTTAATTAATACGTTTTTTAATTATCCATCGGGAAACTTTTAAGCAGGCTCTATGTCATCAAGTTATGATTTGTCCATATCATTTCTAAAACAGGACACGCACAATTAATTTTTAAAATTATTTAATAATATTATGTAATTGTTGCTAAATTTTATATGTAAATTTCTCTTAGTTTTACCCACAATGATATAGCTCCTAAGAATATACAATTTATTATAAATTATTAAAGGCAAATAACAAGTAAGAAAGTCGGTCAAGCCAGACTATAACATGCTCTATACCTGGTGTAGGAGCTTAATGCAGCGCTGCTGCTGCGCTCATCTCTATGTTTCTCTCTTTTTGTTGAATGAAATGCGGTGTTGGAACACAATACAGAGAATATTTCCGCATTATTAAGTCAAAAATCTTATTTTTTGAGTTATGCCAGTATTGGAGTAAGTGAGCGATACCTTAAAAAAATCTAAGTTCTAAGTTTTAGTCGCTCTTCAAAAAAAAATTCAAAAACAGTTAAAAAACGGCCTTCTCACGGGTCCACCCCCTTAAGATTTTAAAAAGATTACATTTTTTCGAATCTGGCTTTATCCCCGTCCCACCCTGACAATCTTCCAAAAGCTTCTTCACATCATAAAATGTACTTCACATTCTTTAAAAATCTCACCCCAATAGTTGAAAGTTTTCATGCTATCTTTCGCTCGATATTCCCTGTATGTTTAGATGTTGTTCGTTATTTTTCATTTCCATTTTCAATTGGTCGCTTTTGTGGGTATTTTCTTTTTAATAACAGTGACATTTTCTTATCAAGTTCTTTTCGTGTAATATTTATGTGACATTTTGTCACCGCCGCCGCCGACCATTTGAAATGACCTCTTGGCACTAAAGAGACTACTTAAAAGAAAATTTAAATTTTAGCATAAATTTATTGAGCTGCCTTCTTGGGTATTTTCGGGATGCATTGAAGTGAAGTGGATGGGGATGTGGTAGTTTATGTATCAGAGAAATGACGGCTTCTGCTTGGATCCGAACGGTACATTTATTGTGTATACAAGCGCGTTGATAATAATGAGCTGGCTGCGCTACAGGAAAATTGGACGGTCTTATTAGTTGGCACTTCAGGAGAGTGAGAGTGATGATGGAACAGTCATAGGTTGAATTCAACAAATAATGTGTATGTTTGTTTGTAGAGTGTTTAATGAAGGTTCTCCTATTAACTAGTGTAGCGCCTCAGAGATGTCGTACATTCCCCAAATGAGAGCACTCAGATTCCTGCTGCCGCCCTCCGTCATTCATAGAAAATGCTTGCCTTTTCTTTCGATTCAAGCATTTCTTCCTCCTCTTCGTTCAAATGTTGTCCAGTAAATTAGCATTAACATAGTCTCTAGCGAAGTCTCTCGTCTATATTTCGTTTGGTTTTTGTTTGTTTATTTAGTATTGCGTGCGCTTAGCCTGGCGACTCTCCAAAAGGCATTCAATGCAACATCATCGGTTTTTGGGTTGGCAAACGAAGCAGCAACCAGCGACGAACGCATTTATCACTCCCATTGATATGCTAAGCTGCAGTATCTATTGCTTTTCGTGGTATATCGGCTTACTTTGGCTTTGGCCCATTCATCGAGTGCGGGGTTAAAGGCATCTGCTTTTTTTTTTATCAATCAAGCGCCCTGTGGTGCGGCGTGTTGACGTCTCTCTTATTACAACAGCATTATTATGGCGCATTAGCCCCATTAAATGCCATATATGACATGGATATTTACTCTAGGTGTTAGGGTGTGTCAAAATAATGCATAGAGGGAGAAGGGAGTAGCAAACGGACTCGTATTACAATTTAGATTTAAGAAATTAACCTACATTTTTAAGAATGGTTTGATACAAACTTGCCAGTAGAGCAAGGATGTTTGTTTTGACAGCTGTCATTCAGTCAGAAGACAGAGAAAACAAGTGAGAAAGTCGGTACATACTCTGTATCTGCGAAAGTGTATGCTCAGTATGTGATTTGCTGATCTAGTAGTAGTAGTAAAGGACGTCAAGCTAGATTTTATAGATGTATGCTGAACGGATGAAAAATGAGTTAGTCAATGAGTTTAAGTTTCTTCGCGTTACTTTGATGCAAAGGCTTAAGAATGCCAAGAAAGATTTCAAAAGTAGAGCTAAATAAAAGCTATTTGAGACCACTTTAGACACAATAGAGTGCCAAGCCCTCGAATTCTTCGAATAGGCCCAATTTTAACACCCCGAAAATCGTTCTCTTCTTAAAACAAGTAAGAGCGTTGCAGTCAAGTGGCTCTACTCCGAGATACCCCGTACAATTGAGACACACATACAAATACACACATACACAAACGCACACACACACACGCATACACCCACATGCGAACGCAAACTGATTCTGAAATAGGCACAGCACTCCCCCACTCCCCTCCTCTCACGAGCAAAATTGTTTCGTGCGTAACTTTGGTGTTTTTGCTCGGATCTTATTGCGCTTTTCAGAATAGATAGATACAGGGTTTGTCCGGAAAGTAATAGAACTGATTTTCTTTCGCCGCGACTGTATTTGGGAGCGTGCGCGCACCGACTGGATTCGGTAGAGGGCGTTCCTAGCTAACGAACGAGCGGCTGGTCAGTTGTCTCCGAGCACCTGGAGAGTCAGGACAGGCATTTTCGCGCGACGTGTTACTGTGAGTGGTGCAAGCCGGCAAGAGGTACGCGATTAAATTCTGTGTGAAACTCGGTAAATCTGAGACAGAGACATTTGATATGATCAAACAGGCTTACTCAGAAGTTGTTTTAGCGAGAAGTGATGTGTTTCGGTGGCATTAGGGGAGAGAAGGGGTTCAAATAAAATTCATGAAAGACCTTCGACTTCGTTAAACACCGACAAATGTGAAACAAAACATAAACATAAAATTCCATCATATTGAAGTTAATTTAAGTCTTTCAAAATACATATTATTCCCTGTTGGCAAATTCTGAGTTTATTAAAAATAAAATGTTTATTATATACCAGGGTGTGTTCCACATATCGAGGTCGATTTCATATGCACTTAAGAATTTCGAATTAGAACTGTTTAAGTTTATATGTGAAGTGCCAAATATGTCAGAGATTACTTGATCAAGTCAAAAAAAAAATTGTAAATATTTGACGATTTGGATCCGCTTGGCTTTCAGTAGTCGATTTCGAACTGTCAAAGTTTCTAAACAATATCATGTGACCAAAGATGTTTTCGTCACTTGACTTGTGTAGGATTTCAAAACGAAATGAGAGAACGTTTATACGGAAATTGCCGTCGAAATTTTAAACAATTTTTTCCTGAGTGTATTACCTTAGTCCGTCCGCACACGGCTCGTATCGTACCGCGATTTCACGTACAGATGGCCTCAAATTTGATGTCGAACACTTGTGTTTAACTGACACTGCTTGACGATAGTCCCGTGCAGAATTCTTCTGCCCAAGAAAGCTTGATAGATTGTTTAGATTGCTGGCCAGGTTGTTAAGGTGTTCCTGGTACGGAAGTATATTTAAATCCAGTGATTCTTCGCATTCATTCATATTCATTCATAAAGATCTAATGCTACTCGCATATGCCGATGATATTGAAATTATCGGCAAAACCGAATGGGCGGTAAGCAGGGCGTTTTCAGAGATTAAGAGGCAGTCTGAATTAATGGGTTTAGCGGTAAATGAGGACAAAACGAAATACCTAGTATCCGCGGACAAAAAGTCCTTGCGTCTTGGACAATCTGTTACAGTGGGGGAATAAAACTTTAAAGTTGTAGAGGATTTTGTTTACCTCGGAACGACGATAACCAGCGACAACAACATCAGTTTGGAAATCCGACGAAGAATCACTCTTGCAAACCGAGCTACTACGGGCTATAGGAGCTCAAGAGCAGAGACCTCAAGCGAAGAACAAAATTAGCCCTGTACAAGACGTTTATCATCCCAGTCCTGCAATACGGCGCAGAAGCATGGACAATGACAGCAGCGGATGAAGCGGCGATTGGCGTGTTTGAACGAAAGATTTTTCGGAGGATTTATGAACCTTTAAAAGTTGGCGATGATTTTCGCATTCGAAAAATAACGAACTGTATGAGCTCCATGGGGACACCTGTCTGGTCAAGCGCATAAAGCAACAGCGGCTGCGCTGGTTAGGACATGTCACCAGGATGGACGAAGAAGCTCCAGTAAAAAGAGCGTATAAATCGAAGGCGGCTGACTATAGAGAAAGAGGCAAGCAGGGGAGACCTCCACTAAGATGGGACGACCAGGTGAGGGCAGACATGCCAAGCTTGGTGTGACCAACTGGTGCCAGCTCGCACGGAACAGAAACGACTGGGGAGCATTAATCGCAGAGGCCCAGACCGTCAAACGGTTGTGATGGCCAATAAAGAAGAGAGAAGAAGATTCTTCGCAGGCTTTTGGCTTGCATAACCTGGCAGATTTATGTTTTGGTAACTGTTTTGTTGAATTCAGTACCAAGCTTTACCTACTAAATACTTCACAAATTTATAATCTATAGACTTATAAGTTTCTTTCAGAACATTTTCGACAGGGCCACCTCATCGACACCACAATAATATTTCGAAAGCAAAACTAAATTTGATTTTGCTTTATTTTCCATACAATGCCCACAATCTTACCTTTATATATTGTTTTTTTGCTTAAATCTATCAGAAAGCTTTACCTAAGCCATTTTTCCCGTAAACCAGGAAGTGAAAACATGAATGAACATCACTAAAGTGCCCAAAGTATTATTATTGGATCTTAAAAATATTTTAGTGGCCCATAGCATAAAGTGAAGTTTAATGAGCCAACAACACCTGGGAACAAAATACATTGAGAGAAATACGAAACGAAAATCTACATAAATCAATAAAAGTTTACCAATCAAAGTGACATTAGAGACCGCTAGAATGACAAACCAAATATCAACAAAAGTGTTAACGAGTATGATTGCGGCGGGAAGGGTGGGGTGAGCTGTCATAAAAAGAACATCTTGTACTTGGAGGCATTATTATGCGTAAGCTTTGCGTTATCAGAGTTGTCAATCACCAAGAGCCATTTAAATGAGAATGGAAAGTGTTAAAAAAATGCAGGTGCAGTCTTAGTAGAACTACGAACGGAGAATGAAAATACAATCAATAAATGAATATACAATTTTTATTACGCATACGCACCGTGGAGGGGGACAGAGAAGGAGGAGCGAGAAGACGGGGTTTTACGATGAGAGCCAGCCACAACGGAAGTCATTTGTCTGAGCAACAAAAACCGAGCCTAGATATACTGTACTTGGGATTACGTCACTGCCAATGCAGCACCCGAGCAGAAGTTTTGTCACATTGGCCCGCTGATGATGATGAGGATGATGATGGAGATGATAAAGAACTCTCGCAGTTCCCATGGTCAAGCGTTATACAAAGTACAGCTAGTCCGATCTGCTGAGACATGCTGGGCAGGGCAACAAGAACAACTCAATCAAGCGAATTGCAAAATTGCCATTGCGATGGGATGGGATGGGAACCGAGCGTGTCCATTACGTTCCTCAGAGTCTTTTTTTTCGTTTGTTAAGTTTGCTCTTTTTTGTGCCCAATGACAAGCAGCCGCAGCAGCAGCTGCTTTTGTTGAGGCGTTAAGAAGTACAAAATAGCGACAAAAGTGTAAGCTTACGCGATATAATAATCGTGTACCATAATATGTAGAAATTACCTTGCAAAATGCGATTAGTTGACCGTTTTGCAGATGGTAGATATGAGCAGGTAGCCCAATGAGCAGTACAGAAAGCCCGAATAAAAATAAATTGTAGCGTATAATGAAATATCAATCAGTTCTGATATGGGCGGTAAGTCCGCAAAGATTTCGGACAGAGATTAATTTAATCAACTTAAGACTTAAGAAATTAACAGCTATGAACAAATAGTAGTAGATATGGCAGGGAACAGAAGGGAAGTTCAGTTCAAAAATCTGTTGGGATCTACCCACAATAATTACAGCATGTTTACCATGCATTAAGCGAAAAATGAGGAAAAGCACGTGCAAGTCATTTTTATTTGCAAAATTTTACATATTTCCAATCGGAATCCTTTAATGGAAATTTTAATCTGACTTATAAATTCAAAATTTTTTGTTAAAGCCTCGTACGGAGAACGGCATAAAATTCCTTTCGTCACAATATTTCACATAAATAGAAACCCTTTCTAACAGCATGTGAGCATCAAAGCAAAGCCAAATAAACATAATTTTTCTAAAAAATCGCAAAAATAACACATTTTTGACTAGGTTGAAACCGTTCGACGGAGGCTTTCAAGCTGAATACAAGTCAATTTGCACGATTCGAACGCCAAAGACCCTTTCGTAAGCCGTTTGAACCGATTGCTTGATGGATTCTCTTTGACACTTTGGAGTGTACCTTGCACAAACATAGCAGAAAGAGTTCGGTGAGTTTAAGCACTCTCGGCGGCATTTAAAAATTTAAAAACAATTAACAAATCGATGATGTTCAAAAGGTCTTTTTATTAGTGCTAAACAAAAAAATATGCCAAACTTTATCCTTCTTGATGTACGTTTGAAAGAGGCGTGAGTAAAGGTCGAGCAACGAACTGACGGAGCCTAATGACACAAAATTATGCTCGTTTGTTTGTTCGAATCATGAAAAAATATACATCTTCCTATTTAATTTATTTACGGTTTCTAGCCCATCATTACGAATTTGGTTTATTGCCCTCGAAAGAGAAAAGATCTCTCTAAGCATCTAAATTTTCACATTCATTATTCTGTTAAAGATGGCTTTTAATATATTTTTGAAAGTTGCCATTTTTCGCATTTTTAACAACTTTGACCATTGATATCTTAAAAACTTGATGTGCTAGGAAAATTTTGAAAATTGACTTGTATTCAGCTTGAAAGCTTCCGTCAACCTCACTCCCCGACTCGCAATGACCCAATATTTGTTGAATTGTGTTATCAATCGTAGCACTTTTTAACCGGCTCTAGGTCATTTTCTAAAGTACGGTACAGAGTACTCAAGAACACGCTTGCGAACAAAAACTCCATATAACAATAACGTTGTAAAAACGCTCGCAAAAGGTTTGACTTCAAACGTTTTACTGTGAGTACGCAGGCAAATGAAAAGGCTGGCTGTAAAATCCACTCGAACATCGAACTCGAACGTCGAATTCTGCATTTTTGGAAGGTATGAACAAAGTAATTAAATTTATTTATTTTGACGGTCAGAAGCGAAAAAAAATGTCAAAAAAAATATGGTGAGCGTTAGACAGGATTTACACGAAACTTCATGAAGTTTTCTAAGTAGGCGAGACGTACAAGTATGATTCTATACATTTTGTTCACAACTCTATTGAAATTCCCCTGAATTTTCAAGCCTACTATGAAAACATCATTTTGTAAATCGCGACTAAAAATCTTTTGAAGCGCTTCTGTGAGGAATAACAAATTGCGCTGATTAATGCCGTAGAGGCAAAGATAATTATTTAGGACCTCACCACAAAAAATAATTTTGAGAGCCTCCAGCAGCAGTTCGCAGTCCAGAAAGATCTGCAACATGAAGTAATACAAAAGTTTTTTGAAATTTTTGATAGTGGAGAGGAGGGGGCTAGGGTTTTGATGGTTTTTTCAAAGGCGTAAAAAAAGTTTCGAAATTTGTTTATTACATTTTTGGATTGATGTTGCACGCCACCAGATTTGTTTTGCGTCTGGGGACGATGATTCATTTCGGCGGCAAGTGCACCTCCAACAATTCGCCCGACACTGTGTTTTGCAAATGAGTACCTGGGAGACTCCGGTCTCCTGGGGCGCTAGTCGGGAGCCACCAGCCAGGCTTATTGTGTCGTACAAACTTTTCAGTAAACTTTTCAATTGTATCTATTGAACCTGCCATTCTGTGTGAAAGTACATTAGATCTTACAATCTGTCTTCGCATTATCAGAATACTCATATCACTGACAAATCTTCCCTTATTTCCCCTTGCAGCAAATAATCTGCATCTACTTATTGTAAAACAAATCACATCTGGAAAACTTCAAAATCAAAAATTTGCCATTTTCTGTTTTTTTTTTTGGAATTTTTTGCTATATCAGCACACTATTTTGTTTTTGGGATCCACTTCCGTAATAAATTACTTTTTCTTCCGTCCAAACAGTTTAGAATACTCCGTACGGTGCTTAAGCTGTAGAATAAAATTTTTTGTTGTTTATTTTTATACTCTGTACCGAAGGTACATAGAGTATATTAAGTTTGTGCAAAAGTATGTAACATGGAGAAGGAATCATTTCCGACCCTATAAAGTTTATATACTCTTGATCAGCATCAACAGCCGAGTCGGTATAGCCATGTCCGTCTGTCCGTCCGTCTGTCCGTCCATCTGTCCGTCCGTATAAACAAACAGATCTCAGAGATGGTAAGATATAGAGGTTTGACATGTATGGGACAAATGCTTCTGATAGTTGCAACTCGATCAAGTTTTTTTTTAATTTTTGCCACGCCCTCCTGCCCCCGCAATTTGGAAAAAATGTTATATCTTCAGCAGTTTTGTAGATAGTTGATTCGTACCTTTATCGTTATGTTTTCCACAGTTTTGTAGATAGATGATTTGTACCCTTTTATAGATATAGTTAGTCATTAGCTATGTATCGATTTGCCGAAGAAATGATAAACATCGGATAAGCGGTTCTCAATGAGCAAAAACAAACACAACAATTTTGATTCGATGAGCTCACCAATAAACTGATTTGAAAACAATTTCGCATTATTGGAAAATAGTAACAACCAATAATAAGAACAATAACTTTCGATTCCTATATTCCTCGACTCCAAGTAACGTTTCAGGATTGCATATTGCTAAAATATAAGTGCCTACTGAACAAATTAAAAATACAAATTTAAGAAACATACAGAAATTTTCGAAATCGAATTTTTGATAAATTTTAGTAAATCTATATATTTGAATCTATACATATGTATGTATTAAAGTGAAAGTATGTTTGTACTGTATGTTTGTTCCTAATGGGCCTTTTAGTCACTGATACGATCTTTATGAAATTTTCATGTCGATCAGTAAAGAGTCATAGACTATGTTACAAAGTCTGTGCATCGGTGCCATCAGAGCCATACCTCAGAAGTTATTTAAACTATAAACTTGAAATCTGGTCTATCGGTTATCAATATGGATTATTTTGGGTACCTTGGGACTTGTCTTTGCATTTTGTATTTGCAAAATCAGCCACTGTTACCATTCACTGTGAAGCAGAGGTGACGGTGACCTGACAGTGACTTGATAGTGACTCGACAGCGATTTGACAGTGACTTAACAGTGACTTGACAGCGATAGGGGGTGGTAAGAGTGGCTGCATTGAGGTCGCGTTGTGAATGACTTAACAGTGACTTGACTGTGACTGCAAGGACAGCTTTTTAAACTTAGGAGGTTCAACCAGGTCTTGCAGACCTTTGCATATAAAAGTATAACTTTTTTGTATTGAGTGTTAGAGACGAATCCGTCCATGACTTCCAGTGAAGCAGGTATTGACAACACAATGAGCACGTGAAATCCGAAAGATTAAGTGTTTTTATTCGGTTTTATTCGTGTTTTCAAAAATAAAGTCACAACGGCACAAGCAGGTCTGTGTGTAGACCTGCTATAATATAGTTGGTGTGGTATGATTGAAACTCGAACTTAGACAGGGTTGTGTGAAGAATGTTTATGTAGAACGCCCAAAGTTATAGCAATAACGTTAGAAGTTTCAGGATGCTGTAAACAGACGATGAATCATTAATTTTTTTCCGTTTGAACTTGAATTTTGTAATATCATTTTTATCAATTTATTGCCTTTTTTAGATATTTTATTGCTTATAAAGGACCAGGAATGGGACCATGTCCAGTCCGCATGATACAAGTAGTTCTCATTGTTTGTTTTTTCCGTAAATGGCATCAGCATCAAGTTTTGATGATGATGTGCTGACGCCAGAATCGCACCAGAAGAAATCAAAGTTTATCGGAAGAAGAGAGAGATCAAATGAAAGAAAACTGAACGGTTGGCTGGTACTGATGAAAAGGCCGAAACCCTGATCCATTCGAAGACGATGACGGCACGGATCTTGAGTATGTGTCCCCCTTTAGAAAAAAATGCGGCTACCGATGCTGAGACAGACATCGCTGAGGCCGGAAGATCCGAATGACGATGATGATAATTTAGAAGATTTCATGATTTCTGCTCGTTCACCTGAATTATAAAACACCGTTTAAAGGATGACAAGCTTTGGTCGCATCGTCTGCATAACTCTGTCACTATGGGTCATGGCTCGAGGGGCTACCTGAAACCTGAACTCAATACTTAAATCGCTAATAACACCCGAGATCGTCAGTATAATTATGCGCGAAACTAAGCGGAAGGCCCAGGAGCTTAGGACAAGAATCCTGACCAGAGTTCACGAATGTTGACAAAACCCGTAACGGAAAAATTAAATATTCGCCCATTTAGGTCCAACTTTGTTTGCCGGCATATTCAGGTCCAATAGTCAGCCTGTTCTGAGCTGTGGGGCGACAGCGCAGACCCTATTACAGCGCGACGATATTCGCGGACAGATTTTAGAATTTTTTTTGATTACTATTAGAAAATTGGTAGCCATCGCCGCCGTTTGAAACATACTTATGAAGAACTTGTTCCAAATAAAGAGCGTGCTCGTAAAACAACGAAAGAAAAGTGTTCTGAAATTGTCTGAAAAATACGCTGGTTCTGACTAACAGCAAATGCCAATAATTTTTCTCCTCGTCATATGACTTGCACGCACCACTAACAAAGCCTGCACCGAAGGAGTAGTTGGATCCAAGTCGATATGTATTTAGCACTGTACTCGGTTACCACAATAATAATATGCTCTACCGAGCATTAGTATACACCGTCGGCCCATCGAAGTCATTGCATTAACGCTTAATAAAAGTGAATATATTTTTACCTAAATGCAGAAATATATTCGCCGTACCCTTCTAACTAGCATTAATCATATATACACACACTACTACTGCTTATGTATTAGCATACAAATACCATATAGGTCTGCGCAGACCTGGTTGTGCCATTTAGCGCCAAAAAATCCCTGAACCTCCTAGGGTTAACAGTGAATTAACAGTGCCTTTACAGTGACTTGGCAGTGACTTAACAGTGATTTCACAGTGACTTAACAGTGACTTAACAGTGACAGTGACTTAACAGTGACTCGGCAGTGACCTAATTTTTTTATATGATATAACGTTTATTTATACTGAATCTAAGAAGTATCTTTTTGTCATTACTTAAATCGGATTTATCGACGTAAGGAGCTTCGTTCGTACCGGGCGTCCCATGACACACATTTCTATAAGCTATGGACTTTAAATCTAAACTGAAGTTTGGTAATATGGAGTTAGTTATTTTTAGTGGATCAGCACCAGTATCGAACCGGTATCAAAGCGGTATCGAACCAGTTAAATGGTGTTTCATAGCCATACTTTATTTATGGTATAAACTTGAAATTTGATCTATAGTTTGCTAATATGGAGTTGTACATTTTACTATATCTGGACCGATATCGAACTGGTTAAAAAATTTTTAAGAGACAGCCTCAGAAGTTATTTAAGCTATGAACTTCAAATCTGGTTTGTAGGTTTATAATGTGGAGTTGGATATTTTACTAGTTCAGGAACGGTATCGAAACAGTCAAAAGTATTTCAGAGTTTTTCAGAGCCATACCGCCGAAGTTGTTCAAGCTATGAATTTGAAATCTGGAATGTAGGTTAGTAATATGGAGTTGGATAATTTACTTGATCAGGACCGGCATCGAATCGGAATCAAACCTGTTGTTAACCGGTTTCGAAGTGGGTCAGAGTCATATCTCAGAAGTTATTTAAGGTATGAACTTTACGTTTAGTCTGTAGTTTGTTTAAATGCTGCAGTTAAAAAGTGGTTCAAGTCCACAGTTTAGAAATTATTTAGTCTGTGATCTGTTAAATTGGTCTGTAGATTTACATTGTGAGTGTTAGACATTAAACATATCTCAGAATTTATTTAAACTATGAAATGGACATTTTATGTGTGGGAACGTTCCCAATATAAATTTGGTTTCGAACAGTTTCAAAAGTTAATATCAACTGGCATTCAGTTGCAACTTATATTCAATAGTAAGCACATCTACATAATACAAATGACCCTGGTTTCGCCGGGTGAAAATAAACTTAATCTGCATGCAAGCTTGATGTGCCATACATGTAGAACTTCTTTTAAATAAAACAAGATTATTTGCAACTCCCCTTTTTCTGATAACATTCTAGTGAGTATACAAAATATTTGGATATCCTGAGACTTTATTATTTTTTTCCAATTAAAAAAGGGAAAATTTATTTTAACCAGTTATCTGTGAACTTTTTGATTCTTTTTTATTTGAGAGAGATAAACGATTTAGAAAAAACTATATTAAAAAGTAAATTTAATTTGAACCCAAAAAGTTTCTCTTTTCTACTTCAGCCGACCCACGTATAAACGGTAAACTCAACTAAATATTGCAAATGATAATTGTTATTTTGTTCAAACGTAAGGAAATAAATCAAAATGTGCATAATTGTGCTAGGATATCTTAAATAAATGCCAAATACCAATTATCGCTATCACATTTGCATACATTTTTAAACACTCGCCACTCTCGCGTAGCAGTTAACTATTTATCGCTATAAAAAACAGAGAAAAATATCTGTTTATTTTTTTATTGGTAATCAAGTCGAATTAAAATAAATGCTCCTTTAAATTGATACTGAAAAGAGCTGCCTAACAATTTCTGACTACATTAAAATCATTAGTCATTTTGACTTTCAACTTGTGTGCGTCTCGGAAATCGTGCTAATTTATCTCTTATAAGTAAGTTTCGCCTTTTTTTTTGCAAATCAAAACAAAATATACACATACACACGCACACACAAAAAGAAGCTCTCTTCAGATGCGACGACTCATTCACTTAGTCAGAGTCCAAACCTTTGGCGTAGTTTTAAGTTCAGCTTGACCAGTCAACAACTCAGTCAATGAACTGCAAAAAACCAAAAACAAATCTGCAGGCGAAAATAGTTTTTGTCAGACACAGAAATTCGGCCATGATGACTAGAAACTGTGAGCTATAGACGATCAGAAGAAGACTAAAATACCTAATTATGGCATTGGCATGACGATAATGCATCTGCTCACACATCGTTGCTTGTACATATATGACAAAAACCAACACAGTAGTCATGCCCCACCAGAATTGGCCCCCTGCAACATTTTTCTGTATCCAAAATTTAAAACTCAAAATCCTCCAATCCGGGAAGCAAGCTTTACGTTTCGCAGAACAGGATTTTTATACCCTGTACCCATTAAAAATGGGCAAAAAGGGATCATGATGTTGTGAAAATGTATGCAACAGCCAGAAGGAAGCACCTTCGACCCTATAAGGTATATATATTTTTGATCAGCATCAACAGCCAAGACGATCTCATAGACTATAAGAGATAGCGCCACAAATTTTGCTTTTATGCTTGTACACCATATTCTCCCTCCTTCTCTTTTTAACCGCGAAATACTGCCAGAGCTACAATTTTTAAGTTTGAAGCATGTCAAGCCGCACTAAAATATATTCAGTCGAGTAAGTTAACTCAATATTAAGTTGGGGAAATCAAAGCCATGGGAACTACATTTCTTGGTACAGGGTATTTTGCAGTCGGGGCACTCGACTGCAACACTCTTACTTGTTTCATATAAAACCCTGATTTGGTAGTAAGAACTTCATACGAATTGGTTCAATAGTTTCAAAGCCTTTGGATAACAAGTAAATTATAGATTTTAAGGAATTATTTTTAACTTGATACCAACTGAATATGGATCTCAATTAATTTCATTAAAACTATTTGTATTTTTGAACAAGATAATACTGTAGCTCATCCATTCAAACCAAATGACCTGCAGCTTATCTCACACCATGAAAGATCTGCTAAAAACAAAATCAACAACAACACTTCAAGCCATTCCAACTCAATCGGGATGTTGTTGTTGTAGCCGTTTCTGAACTAAAAACAATTTGTGAATGAATTCAGACATAAAATAACAATAATTTGTGCAAAGAAAAATACCACAACCCTAAAAAAAAACACAACACGAATTTTGCCCAACCAAACTTAAAATTATACTTGTATCTAACTTAGCCTGCCATGTCTAATAACAGTTGTTGGATATTCTTAATTTGTATCTGTGTTGATTGGCGGCTGGAAACACAAGCAGAAAGGGAGGCAGTGCACACATCAAGAAGTGAAAAGAAGAGTTGGCTAAAAATAGCCAAATTGAAGTGGCGATAGATATCGCGGTTTTTGGATGATATCAGACTACATATCCAAATAAATTGGATTATGTAAATAATTTAAAGCTATCATTTTGAATTGCTTCGACCCCGGGGCGGTCGGCAGCTTGACTGCTACTGTCAAACGCGCCAACAAGTGATGGACGGACTCTTATTATTTCCGCATCCATTATTTCACAATTTAAAACAGAAAATTAAAATTCCTCTATTGTGTATTCACCCATATTCCCTCGCTAGATTATTTGGCACGGGTGCCTTGATTATCCGTTATGAGAAAAGGCTGGAACCTTCCGGTTAAGTCTATCTATACATTCTACCTATTCAGAAGTAGAAGCTTTTTTCCGCAATCTATTTGAATTGTATATACTTGGAATATCGAGCTCAGTTTAATCTCACCAAGCCGATTTCGATACCGGATTAAATATAAGTATGTAGCTTTTTGATTGAATTCCAATGTGAGAGCAAGTCTTACTAAGAACAGAGTGGCCGGGTGTGGCGCAGCGGTTAGTGTGTCGGCCTGCTGTGCGTGAGGCGTGGGTTCCAACCCACCTCGGACCATCTAATAAAAAGTTTTTTTCTTTCTTTAGAAAAAAGCTTTTACACGTCCGGTCACCTTTACCAGCTATTGGCGCCAGCTGTGAAGTAACTAGCTATGAAAAAGCTTCTCAAACTTTGCCGTTCGGATTCGGAGTTAAACTGTAGGTCCCTTTCTTTTATACGAAAAAATATAGAGCACACACGCCAAAAGATTGAAAGAAGCATGACCAGAAGAACTGATTCGCACGATTTCGTTGTATTCACTCCATATATGCACGCCCGAGGGCGTTATAAGACTGGGCGTTATTGCATGCACCCCGCTATACTTTAGAGATGAGCCTATGTTAAAGTCAAATTATCGAAGGTTATCGCATTCTTTCCAATATTCACTGAAAAGGAGAACAGGTTTAGTTAAGGGCTGTCAATTTAACTTTAAAATAGCAACATCCATCAAATCTACTAGATGATTTGTGAGCTTAATTTTCGTAAAATTAATAGTTATTCCGGAGACACGAAAAGAGTATAAGATTGGGCGAGTTTCGGTGAGGAATCATCTCGACCACAAAAGTTTATATTTTGATCACAGACGAGCTGAGCGATTAAGCTTTAGACAGTTTTGAAAAGAGTGCCTACTTTTGGAGCTATCGAGCTGAAACTTTGAAAGGCACATTTTACCGCACGTAATTTATCGGAACCGGGGGGTTAATATCCTTTAACCCCAAACAAATCCCCCCCAAAAAAAGTTTTTTTTGAAAAAAATGGTTTGTTCTATATCATCCCTCTCAAACACGTCATGGGTAATAGCAATGCAACCGTCGGTGCAGACGAAGTTACTTTGCTTTCGTTATTTATTAATCACCAAAAAAGTCAGGGTAGGCAAAACACATACGCTCATTTTGGCGTTGCGTGTGTGTGTGTTTAGTCGCGCTCATTTACCACTACTTTGTTGTTGCAAAAGAGAGCAGCATAAGCTCTTATCAGAGGGCTGATGTATACACAGATGATAGGAACGTTGTTGTTAATAATGTACGCATTTGTTGTGGGTGAAGAGAAAAAGTTGAGTAGAGAAGTTTGAATTGAAAGGGGTATATTAGTGTAGTGGGTTGTTAGTGTCTGTCGAGTGCGAGTTTCCCGGGTCTTACCCAGATAGAATCTTATATCATTTCAAAATCTAGTCAAAATGGTGTACCGGGAGCGGTCTTTTGAGTTTGCTGATTAACCAGAAGTCACACGCAGCCAAATCAGGTTAATAAGCAACAGAGCTGTCGATAACAGTGTTTCCAAGTTACCGAATGAAAAAAATGATCTTTTATAAAAACCCGGGAAGTTTCAATTTGATCACAGTAGTACATGGAATTTAAACGGCTGGTAAATATCCATACATTTAAACATTTCGCTCACTTACTTCAATACTGGCATAACTCAAAAATACGATTTTTGACTTAATGATGCAGAAATACTCGCTGTATTGCGTACTATTTTGTGTAAAAATTTTCGTATTGATTTCTCTTTTACTTTCCATGTGATATGAAAATATGTCTCATTATAATTTTACAGGTTCATTTTCATGTTAATGTAAGAACGTCATATCTCAGTTGTCCTGCAGTCGCTATTGAGCAAACATACATCGACTTTCAGTTAAAACATCATATTTTCATGTTTTATCAGCATTTTAAATTTATAATATTTTAATTAATTAACTCGAAACTTAAAGAATCAATTTTTTTGGGTTTCCATTGAGAACTTTAAACGTGTTCTTCCTAAAATGGATTATTTGGAGTTAGGCCAGTATTGAAGTAAGTGAGCGATATGTATAAAAGTAATTGTTTGCTTGTATGTTTGCTCTTTATAAGCGACTGGCATAGCAATGCATAAGCTATGCTTATGAGTTCTTCGGAACTGTTAAGTGCCCAAAATTTATTCATCCACCTTGGACCGATCAGTTAAGGCTGCATATGAACGGTTTTACCAATTGGTTCTTAATATAGTTTGTTGAATGAACATAAAACTGATTTCTGCTATAAACAAGTGAGAAAGTCGCAAGCCCGACTATAATATACTCTGTACCTAGAGTAAGAGCTGAATGCAGTGCTGCTGTTGCGCTCAGCTCTAAGTTTCTCATCCTCTCTCTCCCTCTCTTTCTCTCTCTCTCTAACATTGTGCGGCGTTGGATATGAACGGGGATATCAATAACTATACAAAAACCCATCCATAAATTTTATAAGGTACAAAATATTTAAAACTACGGTCCGCAATTTTTCTGGTGGCTCTCTACACTCAAAGCACAGATTGAGCAACGAATGAGTGGGTTTGCGTAAATATCAAAGGTTGAGTGAATCAACGACCAAGAATTCAAAAATTATTTCAAAAAAGATTAAAGAAGGAAAAAGATAAATAAATCCAAATAAATTATTTTTATTTTTTCTACTTAAGAGTCGCACTTCTTACGAAGAAGAAAACCAGTTATCGATTATCAAGATCTATGAACAAACACAGAAGCTGTGAGCAATTTAGTGCAAAAAAATGTGGTATTTTCGCGATTATTTAAAAATAAATTTTCGTTAGCTTCGACTTTTGTTCCGTTCTTGATTATTATTTTTGTTCTGACTTTTCGCTCACATCATAAATTGACCAAAAGATGAAGAAAAACAGAAAAAATTTTTTTGGTGAACTCACTAAATACTCAAGTTTGACTGTTAGTTTTCTCTGCTCAATTTGATATATTTACGGTACGTGAGACATGATTTTCCTCACCAATACCTTGTTGTGTTCGTTAAAGTGGGATTCTCAAAGTAGAAATAATAAAAATATTTTTTTTTGATTTTCTTATATTTTTCCAAATAGCTTTAAATCTTGAATTTTCAAGCAAAAATCAATTTTTCGAAATTTTCTTGATGGCTGAATTCAAACTACTAAGCTGGATTTGAAAACAA